>PQFF01000211.1:273937-338372 GCA_003547095.1 Diversispora epigaea
TGTAAACCGCATGTAAACTGCATGTAAACCACATATAATATATTACACGCGATATATATGCATATTATACGTGGTTTACATGCAGGGTAGTGTAAACTACATGTAAACTGCGTGTACCTATATGTGGTTTACATGCAGTTTACATGCGGTTTACATGAATACTATGAATAAAATAATTTCCTGATGAATACCAGAACACTGGATGTTTCTTGGATAACACTGGAACACTGGACAACACGGAACATTGAATAACAGACAACATGGGCAACATTATTTTGGAACTTGAATTGGATTCTGAACATTGGATATGTAATGATAAGGTGAGTTTGTAATTATTTGATAATTTGTCCATGTGTAAGTGTTGAAAAGTGCGCAAAAAGCATTTTTACAAATACATAATGCCTTGTATTTCATAAAAAATTTATGAATTTTATGTTTTTCATGTCTTTATAATTATACATTTTATTTGTAATAAAGTAAAATATTTTGTGTATAAGTCAAAATAATGTTATTCATAAATTCTATGATCAAATAAAGAATCATTATTAAAATGAAATAGAAAATATTGACTGTTTATCTGCTGGATATATAAATTATAAATTATATAATCAAACTTAATAGAATATTAATTTTTTTTCACCATCAGAAAATTCAATAAGGCGTAATATTACATAATATTACACCTACACCTTATTAAGTTTCCTAATGATCATTATCGATGATATTAATAATGGTGCATTGTCTGAAATGGATTTATTAAAAACATGTGATTGAAGTAGGGAAAAATCTTTTCCAACATATTTTATCATGTTTCATTCATTACAAATAATTATTTTCTATTCGAATATCCTTACCTTTGAATCTATCAGTTAATATCTTTACCTTTGAATCTATTAGTTAATTATCCTGGTTTGAACCGATTTAGAATTCTTTAAAGATAAAACTTTGAATTTTTGTAAATTAAACTCAATTCTTCCTTACAATCTTGCTTTTGTGTAATCTTCAATGTAATTTAATAGTAGTGGTTGTGTACATATTAATGTTGGAGATAAAAAATAAGAAAACGAAAAAATTTGATATACGTTTATTTCAAATTATTAAAATTTATTACATATCTGTAGAATCATTTGGCGCATGTATACATATACATATGTAATAATACAAAGATATATGTAAATGATAGTATAAATATGTGTAAACCATGTTAAGGAATAAATACAAATCAGACAAATACTAATAAAATTTAATGTAAAATTTTTTTAAAGTATAGAATTTGTATTATAAATTAAATATTTACTTTTTAAAATTTTCATAGAAATCCTTTCGTTTGATGAAAGTTATTAATGAAGTTTCTTATCTTCTATTAGATTATACATTTCAGTTTCTATTATTTAATAATTACAAAAATAAGTATTTAATATATGTCAATTTATTCTTTAATTTTAATTTTATTTAGATTTGAACTTGTTCTTCTCCTGACTTTACCCCTTAGTACTTTTTTTTTACTTTGATCATTCTTGACATATGATGATGCGCAAATCACATGAATGATGGATAGTAGACAAGACACTTGACAATATATGGAAGATGTGATTGGGTTGATGATCATCAATCCCATAATGTTCAACAAATTTCTATAACCTATCATATTTAAGGAATACACCAACATATACTGTTGGAGTATCTCCCTCCAATAATAGAGAGAATCAGTGTTATCTCACTCTGCCCAAATAATAGAGAATCAGAGTTATATACCTCTGCCCAAAAAAAATATCTGAGGTGCCTCTCTCAGTAAAAAATGCAGTACCCTGCTTGCAGGATTTCTTTTATATATTTATATTTTATGAAATTATAATCATTAGAAGATAGCGAAAAAAAAAAGAGAAAAAAGAAAAAAATTAAACAAATAAAAACAAAAACAAAAACAAAAAAAAAAAAAAACAGATATTACTCATTCAAATGATTTTTTAGTTTATTTTATTTATTAAATAATTATCCACAGTGAAATTGCTAAGAACCATATTTATTCTTTTTTTATATTTCTCTCTTTTCAAAAACGAATTATTTTGTGTTCAAGTTAAAATAATGCTAGTCATATATTTTATAATAAAATAAAAGGAATATTAGATAGTTTATCTCATTAATTCCGGATATATAAATTAAATGAGGTGGTAAATATTTTAATAAATATTTAAATTTAATTTTCAAATGTCATATAATTAGATGTAGATGGAAATTCACATAAAAATATGCACTGAATTTGCTTCAATTCAAATTTATGGAATTACTCAAGATCTAGAAACACATTTATATGTGAATGCTTTAGAATATGTATCAGATAGAAATCCTCGAGAATATTTAAAAAATAATTTTTAATAATATTAATTGGTTACAAATTAAAAATCTATATGCATTATCTGTAAAGTTGATGAACCGCTATATTTGTATCACTTATTAAATTTATTAAATAATAAAGCACCATTTATAAATTTTTTTTGATATAAANAAAAAAAAAAAAAAACAGATATTACTCATTCAAATGATTTTTTAGTTTATTTTATTTATTAAATAATTATCCACAGTGAAATTGCTAAGAACCATATTTATTCTTTTTTTATATTTCTCTCTTTTCAAAAACGAATTATTTTGTGTTCAAGTTAAAATAATGCTAGTCATATATTTTATAATAAAATAAAAGGAATATTAGATAGTTTATCTCATTAATTCCGGATATATAAATTAAATGAGGTGGTAAATATTTTAATAAATATTTAAATTTAATTTTCAAATGTCATATAATTAGATGTAGATGGAAATTCACATAAAAATATGCACTGAATTTGCTTCAATTCAAATTTATGGAATTACTCAAGATCTAGAAACACATTTATATGTGAATGCTTTAGAATATGTATCAGATAGAAATCCTCGAGAATATTTAAAAAATAATTTTTAATAATATTAATTGGTTACAAATTAAAAATCTATATGCATTATCTGTAAAGTTGATGAACCGCTATATTTGTATCACTTATTAAATTTATTAAATAATAAAGCACCATTTATAAATTTTTTTTGATATAAAATAATAACACTAGGCGTAGAGTACAAATTTAATTTGCTTTTTTTTGTAATTTTGATTTTTATAAAAATAGGAAAATAATAATAGAGGAAATGTGAATTCATCATGAAATCAAAAAAAAAGTGTTAAAATATAATATTTCAACGGTTGTAACATTATTGAACGTTATGTTGTGATGCGCACGTTTTTTATGTTAAATATATGAATTACATAACAACGTGACATATACAAAAAAATCCCAAAAGTATTAAAGATTAAATGTTTATATGTTAAAGTCTTAAAATTATCGTATCTGACGTTTTTTCAATAATTATTCAAAGAAATAAAACAAGGAGACTAGACTAATGTTTAAGATTACCAAGACTATTATTTTGTAGTAGTAGTAATTCAGTTTCTTTTAATAAAAGAAAAAAAATCAATATGTTTTAATAAAATCCCATCCCATCATATAAATAAAAATATAAAATATCTTTGTAAAAAAAAATTAAATCTACAAAATAAACAAGGAACGAATACATTCGAAAAATACTTTAGCTAAAAAAAATAAGTTTTATTAATAAAACAGTAATGGAAATATTTAATTAAAAATTTGTTTATTTTTCTATTGCATCATCCTATTTCTGATTATTTCATTCAATAATCTATCGGCATCAATATTCGCATTTTCCTTTGCTTTATTTAACCAAAAGATAGCTTTTACAATATCTTTCTTAATTCCAGATCCTTCATAAAAGAATTTCCCAAGCTTGTATTGGCTATAAACATCATCATTTTCTGCAGCTTTTTTAAACAATTCAAATGCGTTCTTATAATCCCTATAATAGTAGTAATAATAACATCCTAGATTATGCTGAGCCGTATCATGTTCTTTTTCAGCGGCCTTCAGATACCATTTAAATGCTTCTTTTTTATCTTTACTCACGCCTCTACCATTCTCGTAATCATACCCTACACTGATCATTGCGTTAATGTTTCCAGCAAGAGCACATTTTAGAAACCATTGAAATCCTTTAACTTGATTTTTTGTTATTAATATTCCGTAGTGATAACAACCACCAACTTTATTTTGTGAATGTGGACATCCTTTTTCAGCGGATTTTAAATATGTTTCAAATGCTTTCTCTGCATTTTCTTTAACACCAAGCCCTTTTTCATAACAATATGCTACATTATGCAAAGCTGTAAGAAACCCTTTATTAGCAAGTTCTTGATAAATCCGAAAAGCTTTTTTTGTATCCTCTTCAACACCTAAACCAGTTAAATACATAAATGCAAGAGAAAAGATTCCAATTTTTTTGTTGTTATTGTATAGTTTCCTTAAATGTGAGGAATTTGAAGAGAAGGTATCAATTATTTGATTGGCAGCTAAACTAAAGAATTTAAAAGCCATTTGATTATCAACAACAGTCCCAATGCCATATTGGTAAAAAAATCCTATTAAACTAGTAAACCAATAATAAGATGGATGGCGAATCATTTCATATAGAATTTTAACTGGATTCTTTTTGCGTTCTCTAATATAATTTTTGATCATAATTGATCGAATCGTTCGACACTGCCTATTGAACAAATAAATGAGAAATTTATGTAAATCATGAATAAACACATTGACTTCTGTTGTCGTGAAATCAACAAAAGGAGGATTAGGCTTAATTTCTGGTTCTGGTTCTGGTTCTTCATTTTGTCTTAATAAATAAAGAAGAATTTTATATTTTTAATAAATGTTTAGAAGATTTAAATGCATATAAAAAATTAAAAAATATAACTTACATATTTAAATTTTCCAATTCAACATCCATAGCATTATAAGGTTGAGGTGTTTCAAATTCAACGCTTGTATCTGAGATAATGATTTCAGAAAGATTTTTAATAACCTGAGAAATATCTGGTCTTGAGTTTCCATTGTGTTTCCAGCAATCTTCAAAAATATAATATTAATAATAATTTATTTTGTAAACAAGATAAATGATTCTAGTAAATTGTTTAAATTTATACCAGTATATATTTCTTTGTATTTATGAGGTGTTGCAGGTATAGCCATTTCCCTTTTTCCTTTTACAATATTGTTTAATAAATCAATATGAGATGAGTATTCCATTTTAAAAGGAGGGTTACCACTAGAAATCTCCCAAAGAATAATCCCTAGACCAAAAATATCAGAGCTCTTATTTTTGCTAAACGTGTTGAAGAGTCCCAAATGTTGAGGATCCATGTATTGTATTGGACCAAGATTATTTGTAAGGAAACTTAAAGAATCGGAGTTAATTTTTATTAATCCAAAAACATTTAATTTTACGATCCCATTATGAATAAGAATATTTTCAGAATTCTAATTAAATAATTATAAAAATTAAATAAATTAAAAAATTAAAAAAATTAAAAATAATTAATTGAGAAACTTCTTTTAAATAAGAAAATAATTACAAAGCTTCCATGAATGATATCATTAGAATGTAAATGCATCAAGGCATTTGCAATTTGCTTTGCGAGATTTAAATTTGCATTCCAATCCATTTTTTGGAAATCAGTTTTCAAATATTGACGAAGAGAACCTTCATTGACATATTCGAGAATCATCATATAATTGTTGGTATTCTCTATAAGAATAAGTTTAATTTTTTTAGATAATAAAATAAATAAGTGAAATTAATAATACCCAAATATAATATTTAAATATTTTTACCTTGCTTAGTGGCGCCATAGAATTTAAGAATACTATCATGAATTTCCAATTTTCGATGTCTTTTAATCTTTTTCGCTAAATTCTAATAATAGCAAAAACAATTAAAGATAACGATATTAAATTCTAATGATAGAATAAATAATCAATTTATTTAATACTTCATATATTAAGTTATCCGGTGTAAATTTATCATTATCATTTAAATAAAGATTTTTAAGAGCAACAGTTTTTTGAGAAACTTTAAAAGTGGCTTTATAAACATTTTTAGTAATAAATTTCACATTCTCAAATTCGGAATATCGATAAAATGGGATATTTTCTTTTTGAAAAGGAATAATTAAATTGTTCATCCATTCTTTTTCGTTTTTCTTTTCTTGAGACATGATTAATCATTCAAATTACTATATTAATATAAATTAGTAGAATTACACCGATTTATAATATTCTTTGTGTCACTAAACAGACTATATATAATGTCTTTAAGTCACACCAATAAAAACTATTTTGCCCAGTGCAACAAAAATAGTCCATTTTCCTTTTTTAACCGATTAAAATGAATTTAATTGCCAATCCGCCCAATATAGTTATTGTCTGTTAATTTTTGACCTAAAAATTAAAATTTTTTTTTTTAAAAAAAACTTTGGGATTGAATTTATTTTCCAAAGTACAGTAGTGCCAGAAAATAATGAGAAAATCATGAGATCAATTCCGATGTTTATACTCTTACTTTTTGTTTATTAGATGAGAAATATAGGAAATAATAGTAATTTTCTAAATAGGTTCATATTTAAATGAAAGAACCTAAATTAAGTAGAATTAAAATTAAAGAAGTCATACATTGTTTCACATTAAATGGAATATGTTTTTGAGGAGGTGATCTTCGGACGAAGAAAATTTCGGATCATCAAAAGGACCGATGAAGTTGAGCATTTCAATTATTTTAATTAATTTAATTAAATTATAAAAATGCTAAAATCGAATTAATTTCATTAATATCAACATATTGATGTAAATGTAATAAATTAAAGAATATTCATGACCGATTATTTGCACTTACCAATTTTATAAAAGGGAAATTTTAATTTTTGCTCTATAATTGCCCAAATTTACTATATTATTTTTATTTTTTATTTGAAAAAAGGGTATTTTTTTTAGCGAAAGTTACAATGCAAATGAGCTATTTGTTTGCCCTTTTGTCCAAAATTATTTCAGATGGATAAATTATATTTCAGTGAGGAAAGCAAGGGAGTTAAACAGATTAAACAATTGTTTAAAGCTTGTTAGATTAATAAAATAGAAAATAAAAAATCAAATTAAATATTCACTCGCTGTAATATAATTTAAATTGATTAGTTTATTATTGATTGAAGAATTGTTATATAATATTAAAACATCGATTTTAATAATTATAAAATTAAATACTTAACGAACTGTAATATAATTTAAATTGATAGAAATATTAATATATAAGAATTTATTAGCAATTTTTAAAATAACGTTTAATGTAACAATATGCCTACTCTTCAGATTCTTCAGATTTTTCCGATTCTTCTGTTTCTCCTATTTCTTTTATTTCTTCAGTTTTTCTTGTTTCTTTTTCCATCCTTTTCTCAATCTAAAAAAACTTCTAACTTACACTATCGGATTAAATAAATACCATTTTGTACAACAATAATGATTACAGAGATTACCTTTTTGAACAAACATATGCGTACATATTTCTTTTCGAGTTGTAATAATACAAGTAGAGCGATTTAAAAAAACAATCTATTTGAAGTTGAATGAGAAATTTGAGTTCAAAATTACAAAAGTAAAAAAAAAAAAATCGATCCATTATACAATATAAAGTATTATTTAAGTGTTTTAAAAGTATTTCTTTATAAATTATATAATATTGTATTTAAAAAGAAAGCAAAAGAATTAAAGGAAATAAACAAATCCCTAAATGATACTATGTCAGCATTTGTGAATTGATCAAAAAAGAGCTCGTTAAAAATTTTTAAAAATTATTTATAAGTTGAAATTATCAAATGTCGGATTTATTAATAGATAAATTTATAAAAATATCTCACATTAATCGCTATTATTATCAGCATCATTAGTGTGTTCATTATCATCGTTATTATCATATAAATTCATCATCATATTATTATTAAAATATTCCCCATTTTCTTTATCGCCATCCTCTTTATTATTTTTATTTTTATTCAGCGTAATATCGAAGAATAATAATTTAAGTTGTTATTGTTATTATTAGAAATATTATTATTATTTTTCTACAATATGTTTATCCTATTATAATAAGTTTTTAAACTTCAATAAAATAAATAAATATTTTTTATATCTTCTATAATTATTAATTGTACTAAAATATCTATATGTATACATGTCTCAATACTATCTTAATTCAAAATTTTCAAAACTCGTGCCAAACATATTATTTTATAAAAACAAGAGTTCAAGGTTAGGGAAGTTTGAATTTAAATTAATATTGAATATTTTCCCATTTATTTATGTTGGATGTATTTAATTCATAATTCTACTTTTTATTATTAAGTGTTTTGTATAAAGCAAGAAGTAATTAAAATAGTTAATTAAAATAATAGTTAATCAAAATAATAGTCTGGTCTAATAATTGGTTTAATAATTATAATAGTTTTTTATATTTAGAAGGATCAGAACATCTGAAACAACAGAAACAGAAAGATTTAAATCTTTTAAAGCATTTAATCCATTGGAGAATATAAACATACACTTCCATTCAAAAGTTATCATGGAATTGCAGTACTGATAAATATACAATTTATTTCAAAAAAGCAAGAATTCTATTTCAGGATATGAGCGCATGAAATGAATAATTGATGAATTGTTTGCTGGTAGGAAAATATAAAAGTTGCACAACCTTTGTTGCTAAAGTGCTTCGTTGTTCGTTGTTCTTGTAATTTAATTTTAATTCATCATCGTGATTAATGGAACAAATAAATAATATTGTGGCGAAGTAAATTGGTAATCAGGTGAAATGTCACGGGGGATAACATTTTGTGACACTAGATGAACTTTCAGGTGATTGTCATCCTTGTACGAGGATGAAGGATGAGAAATGCTGTACAAGGATGAAGGATATCGTGCGAGGATGAAGGATGGCGCACAAAGGATGAAATATGAAGTACAAAGATGAAGTGTAAACAAAAGAGAAAGTATAAATACGACTGTTGTCGGAAGTAAGAAATTAGTTAGATAGTTAGTTATTGACTCAATACTAAAATATAATTAATTAGAAATAATTCAGAATAATTCGAAACTCTTTATTAAATATTAAATAGAAAAGTAAATTTCATTCAGGAACAGGAAAGATACGTCACGCTGTAATATTTCTGTTGTTAAATGATACTTTACTTTTAAAAACTTTATATTTTATATTTTAATAAACTTATACTTTGTGTCGTAATATTGCGAAATATTATTAAATATTGTTTGATACTGCGTTACTACTTTTACTCCACCTTACTCACTGTGCCTTCATGATTAATTTGATTATTATTTGATTATTATTATTATTTATTATATATTTATTATCTGTTTCGAGATAGGCAAGTTTAGATCGATTGATTGCTTGACCTACTGGCAGATAGAGCGTATTATTATTTGTTTGTGTGATGCAAACTGTGAGACTGATTTGAGAAATTGTTCGAAATACTCTGCACTCCTGTGACAGAATTTGGTGCCTCCTGTGAGGTGGCATAAAGTATCCAACGCAGTAACCTATAATATTGGCACATCCGTTTCACAAATTTTATATTCTTTAATTAATTTAGTAAAATACTCATTATATTTCTATTTTTGGGAAAGGATAATCAAAGAAATTTTTAACATTACGAAGTAATTCGAAAATATACAATTTAATATTATTATAACCACCTTTTTATAAAACCATCTTCTTACGTTTTGTTTCGCGATCTAGCAAAAGTGATCATCAAAGTAGTCGTTAGCATAACAAAATTCTTCCAGATCAAAGGATTTACAACGAAGATTGTCAAGCGAAAATTTGTGTAACCAGATAAAATCTCCGAAGGATCGTCAGAAATACTTTTACAAAATCTTACGGAATAATACGTCAAACTGTCGAAACGAAGGAAAATTACCAAACCAAGTATGAATACTGGCGAAAATGAGGCGAACGCCTTAATACTGGGACTCCAAAATGCGTTTCGCATAAGGAACGATGCAAGAATGCCGTCATTTTTCGGAGGAAATCAAGATCCTATGGAATGGTTAGAAGAATTCAATCGATCGGCAAGAATAAACCAATATACTGATGAATACAAGCTCCAAGTAGTCAGCGGATATCTACAGGGTACAGCAGGACAATGGTTCAACGAAGCGCAAGAGGGACAGAACCCTATCAATCATTGGAACAATACGAATCAAACCTCCTTTGAAACATCTTTCTTGGCCACCTTTCGAACAACTGCGTTAATAAATCAATGGAGATTTGAGTTACAAATGAAAGTACAGAAACTAGGCGAAACTGTAGAACAATATTCGAATGATATTAAGAAATTAATTAAGCGAATAGATGGTAATAATAGATGGAGCGAAGACGAAAAAGTTTGGCAGTTTTTGAAAGGATTACGAAAAGATATTGCCTACCAAGCCCGACCATTTATTATGTCCCAAGAGAAGCCAACATTGGAAAAAGCAATTAGAACGGCCAAACAATTTGAAGAAAATGCTCAAACCTATCCTGAAGCTATAACAGGATATACCACTACCACTTCTATGGGCATGCAAGGATCCGTACCCTCTCGAAATAAGAATAGTGAAAGCGAAGATGTAATAGAACGAATAGTACAGAAAGCCTTCGCGCCTATTGCCGAAACATTGCAGAAGATCATCGAAAAAGGAGAAAGAACACCTAATACCTTTAATAATAACAGACCAAACTATAACAATAATAATAGGGGACAAAGTTATAACAATTACAATGGCAATAGAGGACAGAGTTTTAGAAGTTATAATAATCCGCCAAACTGCTACCATTGTGGACAAGCTGGACATATGGCTTGGAGCTGTTCCATGAGACCAGGAAATCAAAGAAACCAAATAAACCCGGCTGCCTCCGCTGCCCCACGACCTACCAATACTGTGCCTCCTTCGACTAATACAACAGCGAACCAAACCACGCAACAAGTTTCGCAAGGAGACGTAAATAGTAATACGTTTATAACTCAAGAAGAAGAAATCCAACAACCCATCTCTACTGTCTGGGAAAGAATACAGCATTTAAACTAACAGGCGCACCTCAGGAGGGTGAGAGTGCGGATAATATAAATCNGCAGAGTGGAGAAACTCGAAGAAAACCAATATAAGCCGCAAGTTCACGAAATTATCGAAGGATTTCCGAATCTGGTAGCCAAAGATCTTTCAGAATTAGGGAAGACAAACCTTTACCACCATACAATAGACACCGGCGAAGCAAAGCCAATAAAACTAAACCCCTATAGAACCTCACCCCGATACTTGGAATTTTTGAAGGAGGAAATAGCAAATATGCTAAAGAACGGACTAATTCGAAAGTCGTTTAGTCCTTGGTCTGCACCCATTGTGGTAGTGAATAAGAAGAATGGGAAATTCAGGCTTTGCGTAGATTACAGAAAGCTGAATGCGGTCACGAAACCTGACGCATACCTAGTACCACGGATAGCAGACATGCTAGATGCCCTGGGACACTCCGCCTTCTTTTCAACTTTGGACCTCGCTTCAGGTTTTTGGCAAGTGGAAGTATCCGCTAAAGACCGAGAGAAGACTGCTTTCACTACCCCATTTGGTACCTATGAGTTCCTCGTGATGCCTTTCGGACTCATCAATGCCCCTGCGACCTTTCAACGAGTGATGGACAGAGTCTTCCATGAGGTTACTTGGAAGTTCGTACTAGTTTATATCGACGATATTATAATATATTCGAAAACCTACGAAGAGCACCTAGAACATTTGAAGGATGTGTTTACGCTCCTAGGAAATGCCGGATTAAAGATAAACTTGGAAAAGTGCGACTTTTTCAAGACGAGGTTAACATTTTTGGGACATATTATAACGATTGATGGAATAGCCCCGGACCCTTCGAAGATTGAGAAGGTGCAGCATCATCCAGCTCCACAAAACAAGACAAACGTGAGAGCCTTCTTGGGACTAGCCTCGTACTATCGAAGATTTGTAAAAGGTTTTGCCACAATCGCGAAACCATTACATAACCTTACGAAGAGAAGCGTAATATTCGAATGGAAACCCGAACACCAACTCGCGTTCGATACACTGAAAGGACGATTAACTTCGGCTCCCATAATGACGTACCCTGACTTCTCAAGACGATTTATACTAGCTACCGACGCATCTGACTGGGGAATTGGAGCTGTGCTCTCCCAGAAGGATACGGAAGATCTCGAACACCCTATCGCTTACGCCAGCCGCTTGCTGTCAGCTCCCGAATTAAATTACACTGTGTTAGAAAAAGAGTGTCTCGCCGCAATATGGGCCGTACGACATTTTAAACATTACCTACATGGCCCCAAGTTTGATTTATATACGGATAACTCCGCTTTAGCATGGCTAAAGAATCGCCCACAACCTAAAGGAAGAGTTGCTAGATGGATTTTTGAACTATCTGAGTATGATTACGAACTTATTCATAAGCAAGGAAGGCTTAACGCCAATGCTGACGCACTATCAAGAATAACTAATTAAGACGACAAATATAATAGAACTCAGATATTTACTAAAGATACAAAATCTCGAAACTTTTCGAAAATGGATGTAGACACTTATAATCAGTTAACAGAATACTTAATAAATCATACTTTTCCACCAAACGGCACTAACGAACAACGACGAAAATTACGACAACAAGCAAATCATTACATAGTTCAAGACAATATTTTATATAAGCGAAACAAAGAGGGCGATCCTCTAAGGGTAATCACAAGAGAAAATTTAGCTAAAATATTATACAACATGCACAATGTACCAAATGCCGGACATTTTGGTATAAAGGCTACTATAGACAAAACGAAACAACGATACTTTTGGCCTACGATGGGCGAAGATATTCGAAATTACATAGAGACATGTGATATATGTCAAAGACAGGGTAAACCTAAACAAACCGAAGAATTACGACCTATTGGAGTAGGACAAGCTTTTGACCGACTAGGAATAGATATTGTGGGACCCTTGAAACCAACAACAATGGGAAAAAGATATATAGTAGTGGCTACGGATTATTTTACTAAATGGCCAGAAGCTAGAGCTATTGAAAAAGCAGATGCGAAAACTATCGCTTGGTTTCTATACGATGAAATTATATGTAGGCATAGTTGCCCAAGAGAAATATTATCTGATAGAGGAGCAGTATTTGTTAGCCAAATAGTAACCAACCTAATAGAGATAATGGGAACACACCGAAGACTTACGTCTGCTTACCACCCTCAAAGTAATGGACTAACAGAACGGTATAATCAAACGCTCTGTCAAACTTTAAAGAAATGTGTAAAGGAAACAACGCAAGAATGGGATACATTGATAGCTTCGGCACTTTTCGCATACCGAACAACTAAAAATAGAACGACAAAATATGAGCCATTTTATTTACTATATGGACAAGCCCCTACACTACCCATAGAACTTGATATTATTACTTGGCCAGTTGAAGAAATTGATGAAAAACAATTTAAAGAAATGATCCACAAAAGAACTGGTGAAGTTGCAGGAATATTCGAAGATAACCGAATTCAAGCATCTAAGAACATTAAGGATGCACAAAAGCGGCAAAAGATAACCCATGATAGGAAAATTCGAACGATGACATACAAGACAGGAGATATGGTGTTAGAGTATAGATCTGATTTACTGAATGTTCATGGCGATAAGTTTCGAGACAAATGGTCTGGTCCTTTCTTTATTCATAGAGTTCTTGGTAATGGCTCCTACATATTAAGAACCAATAGTGGAGAAGTTCTCAATAGTCGACCTGTACATGGCAATCGATTGAAATCGTATAAACAAAGGGGTTATCATCCCACGTGAGATAACGAGTAAACAATAGACTTGTTTAAAAGAATTCGTAAGATTGCGAAAAGTCCTGAAAATTTTTGCCAAAAACTTTTTTTTTACTATGAATAATATTCCAATTCCAGACAGTTTACGAAAGAGAGTTCACGAATTACGAAGAGAATTTCCGCAAATTTTAGGAGAAGCCCAGGTTATTATAGACAATACTGGTGCATATTTGGTAACAGGAAGTACTGTAATAGAAATTGATCAACCCACGAACAATGAAATTACTACGCAATATGACGATATGTTAACGATGTATGCGGTAGATATTTTTACAGCTCTAGAAGAACAGGATCGGGTTATCGATCTTGACTTAGACGAACTTCTACGAATAGCGACGGATATGCACGGAACAAATGGTCAAAGAATGAATGCATATAAGAATCTTGGTGATTATCTACAAGATGCTCAATTAGGAAGTACCGTGACAGTACTAAAAAGAGAATTATATGAACGATCTCACCAAAACGGAGCACGAATCTACCAAATAGCGACACGAATACGATCATTGTTTCAAGTAATAGGAACGCCGTATGCCAGAAACTTCCGAAATGTTACGCCGGACTGGATCTATAAACTGCCAAAATCAGAGTTCGAAAGATTTCTGCAGCTTTGTGAAACAATGGGTACACAATTAATGGAAGACCTTTTGGAAATAGGTGTTGGGTCGCAGGAGCTCCCCTTTGAAGGAGGAAATGTTTGTGGCGAAGTAAATTGGTAATCAGGTGAAATGTCACGGGGGATAACATTTTGTGACACTAGATGAACTTTCAGGTGATTGTCATCCTTGTACGAGGATGAAGGATGAGAAATGCTGTACAAGGATGAAGGATATCGTGCGAGGATGAAGGATGGCGCACAAAGGATGAAATATGAAGTACAAAGATGAAGTGTAAACAAAAGAGAAAGTATAAATACGACTGTTGTCGGAAGTAAGAAATTAGTTAGATAGTTAGTTATTGACTCAATACTAAAATATAATTAATTAGAAATAATTCAGAATAATTCGAAACTCTTTATTAAATATTAAATAGAAAAGTAAATTTCATTCAGGAACAGGAAAGATACGTCACGCTGTAATATTTCTGTTGTTAAATGATACTTTACTTTTAAAAACTTTATATTTTATATTTTAATAAACTTATGCTTTGTGTCGTAATATTGCGAAATATTATTAAATATTGTTTGATACTGCGTTACTACTTTTACTCCACCTTACTCACTGTGCCTTCATGATTAATTTGATTATTATTTGATTATTATTATTATTTATTATATATTTATTATCTGTTTCGAGATAGGCAAGTTTAGATCGATTGATTGCTTGACCTACTGGCAGATAGAGCGTATTATTATTTGTTTGTGTGATGCAAACTGTGAGACTGATTTGAGAAATTGTTCGAAATACTCTGCACTCCTGTGACAATATAAAAATAGATATCTTTCATGTTTTCTAATTGATATTTTCTTTATTTTCTTTTCGCCACTTCTTAATAATTTAAGTCTAAAAATATTAGGGATAACTTAAATATTTCATAATTAGCAATTGAGAAATTATCTGTTGTTGTTTTTATAGATTCTTCATAATGCCCATGATTATTATTACAAATATATAGCTAATTATCTAAAGTAAAACTAGAACCAGAATTATACATGCATACCAAAAATATAGACCACATTTTACTTCGCCATTTTTGTTAATATTCAAAATTGACATTCTCGAATTTTTACTCTGCTAAATATTGAATCTGATACATTACTATTTTACAATGAGAAAATAAAAGCTATCATCGGTTTTTTCCTGCCCACCAGAACTAGTATTAGCATACCAATTCTATCCCCCGAGGATTTCATCTGTTCCTTCAACTTTTATAATCACTACAGTAATGATGAAAAGTAGTTTCGTTTGTTCTGTTGTGCAGGAGCCAAAATTGTTCTTAGAGACAAAATTATTGATTTCACTAATTGGTCAGGAGTCATGAATCACTGATTCAAATCTCACCAAAGTTGTTTATCTCGTAAGGTTTTACTTATAAATTTACTTTATTAGTATTTTATTAAATTTATTTAATTAATTATCTGTTCATTACATCAAAGGACAATGATGAATTCCATTTTAAAAATAATTCATAAGCATAATCACCTTTAATCCTTAATGTTTAAATCCTTACTTCTTCTTCATTATTATAATCTAATTCTCGTAACTTTGAAATTGATGAAAAATAAATTAAAATTAAAACTAACATTAAAATGAAATAATAATCTAAATTATTAAAACTATTCTCGATACCACCAATCACTGTAGTAAATTCTTCTAGAACTTGAATAACGTCGTTGGGAATATTTAAAAGGTCTATATTTTTGTAGGTCTCAAAAACCTCCGAAAATAGACGCCACAAAAAAGAATATTCCTGATAGTATTGTATCTAAGCCATTCTTTAAAAAAGTTAAAATTAATTTGTTTAATACTAGACAATTAAATAAATAATTATAAAGTAAAGAAATCACATACATTAATTAAAATAAATTATAAAGCGAAGTAATTACATAAATCAAATAAAATAATTATAAATTATACATTAATTTCGTTCCTTTTGTCATAAATTTCAATCTATTTTAATGTTTACTATAAGGTTTTTGAAATTTAACAGTCTTTATACATTATAAAAAATGTGGCACGAGATAATTCACCCGGAAAATTTATAACAACATGATCATGTGGATCATCACTCAACAAACGTGCAAAAGTTTCATTTTTGATAGATCAGGGGTTATTTTTTTGATATATCAAGATGCACGTAAAAAAAGTGGTTATTTTTTGATATGCATATAATTGTTTATTTATAGACGCATCAAAAAATAACTATTTTGTCACATGAAAATAATATATATCAAAAAATAACCATAGATCTATCAAAAACGAAATTTTTACAACAAACGTTTGTCATTCTCGTTACTCTACTTGTGATTAGATTGATTAGCTTACATTGACATCATAACTGGAATGTATAATATATACACTAAAGATGATTTTATTAAAAAGTTTGGAACTTAGTCTAGCTGGAATGCTAACATTGAATAATTAATCCTGCATTTAATCTACAATGGATACCTTTACCAAACACATAGCTGATAGCGAATATTACACATTGCATTTGGCTAGATTAAGAAATTACATGATAGACAAACGGGATTGTTAAGATTGAGATGTTGTAGTGATGAAGGAATTAAAAGATTATATATATGATATTAAAAATTTACTAAAGCGGTATGTTCCTTTATACTTTGATTACCTATCTAATTTATAAGTCAATTGTAAACTTTTATTACTGAAATCTTTTATATATTATTTATTTACACATTTTTTATACATATATTTCAGATTATGAATTGAACAATAGATAATTTTAATTATTATTACATCACTAGATTTTTTAGAATTCAAAAATCTTTCTACGCAAAACTATATTCATAGTTAGTTTTTTACCTGATTTCTTTCTAAAATTGGGTGGAAGCCAAAAAATAGAATTGCTACGTCAAATAATAGAAAATCTTTATATTTTACATAAAAATATTTTGATGAAGTCGTGATCTATATTCATTAGATGTAATAATAGGACCTGGTTTATCTAATGATTTAATTTTAACCTCTGATAACAAAAGCAATAATTTTTATCATCAGGAAACTGCAGTTTCATGATGGTGATTCAATTCCATATATTCTAATCTAACAGTGATATTAAGAGGAAATGAATTTACAAATTACGGAATTACCAAACCAAGCACATGGTACCTATTTGATGATTAATAGTGATGGGATAAGACCAAAGATCCCTGCTATGATGTTGAATTTGATTCTAAAATGTCATTCATTTAGACGTGATGTATCAATGTTTGGATGATAATCCTTTTAAACGACCAACTGCTCTCGAATTAACTGAGATGATAAGATTTAACTAGATTATGACGAATTTTTGAAGATAATAGAGAAGAATAAATAAAAATCATGGCAAAAATTACTTTGATCTTTATAGAATTTTCGTCTTCAATCCCGTTATATTAGTAGATAAATTTATACTCTTTATAAATTTCAAGATCCATTAGAGATTAAATGTGCAGGTATTATTATTTTTAATGTAATTTAATCGTATTATTTTATAAATAACTAATCACTATAATTTTTTTCAAAAAAAAAATTTATCATCACACTATTATAATTATCAATAATCATTTTCTTCTAATAATGATATCGCATCATATAATGTTTTAAAATTAACATCAATTTTTAATAAGAAATTATTTCTACTTATAATATTACAAGTAATATTATATTATCATTATTACCTCTTCTCTCGAGGCGGAGTATAATTTTTTTGGCTTATGTATATAGTAATATAGCAACTACTATTAAAGTGCTCTTGTTAATTTATTTTTTGAATTAATTGTTAAGCTTAATAATAAAAAACATGTATAATATCTTTGACTATATGTATCATCAAAGATACCAATTTATTTAATACTTTATTATAAAATATATTTTATTATCATCAAAATGCCACATAAAATAAAATGAATGATTTATTCATTGTACATTTGGAATTTGAAATTATTATTTTTTAACAATCTTAAATACTTCATAATCTACGATAGAAAATGATCCAAAATCTTTTCTAATGGATTTTTCATAAAAATCTCTATTAGAACACCAACATTTCTTATCTTGGGTAAAATCAGAAATAAATGAATTCATTGAAAATTCGCCATTACCAAAAGATGGGCCAAAAAAAATTTTACTATTAGAACTACGATAAAATAGAGCCCATTCTTTATATTTAACTCTGCTGAAAATTGAATTTTGAATATTCCCATTTTTCAATGAAAATATAAAGCTATCGTTTGTTTCCATATAAATGCCTTCAGTTGAATTATCCCAAGCCAATGGATTATAACCCCCAAGTATTTCATCAGTTCCTGCTACTTTAGCAATCACAATCGTGCCAGCATATCCATCACACATATCCCAAAATGTTTGTGGTTGAAAACCATCTTCACTTCCTCGAAGAATTAATTGAAGTTTATATGGTACATTTGCTAAAGAGTAAATAGTCGATTTGCGATCAATCCATGATGAAATTTCTGCTAAATGTTCTTCGTTGATTATGGTTGAGATCCGTTCATTTATATTTTGAAATAATTTAAGATTTGAAATAATTCTTGCTGGTAAAACAAGGGATTTAACTGGTTGATTTGGAAATAGAAGTCGTTGATTTAAATCATCCCAAAGNCATATAAATGCCTTCAGTTGAATTATCCCAAGCCAATGGATTATAACCCCCAAGTATTTCATCAGTTCCTGCTACTTTAGCAATCACAATCGTGCCAGCATATCCATCACACATATCCCAAAATGTTTGTGGTTGAAAACCATCTTCACTTCCTCGAAGAATTAATTGAAGTTTATATGGTACATTTGCTAAAGAGTAAATAGTCGATTTGCGATCAATCCATGATGAAATTTCTGCTAAATGTTCTTCGTTGATTATGGTTGAGATCCGTTCATTTATATTTTGAAATAATTCAAGATTTGAAATAATTCTTGCTGGTAAAACAAGGGATTTAACTGGTTGATTTGGAAATAGAAGTCGTTGATTTAAATCATCCCAAAGCTGCATACCAAGAATTTTTTTATAAGGTTTTAATTTCTCCCAAATATCTTTCTCGGAAATATGAAAATAACGAATCAGTGGTAAACATTGTTGTAGAGTTGTTTTTAAAGTCTTGAAATTTTCTTTGGACCATTCTTCCAAATTTTTAGGTAAAGTTGGATTTTGCACAATTCCCCATTTAACAACATAATCCCAAATTTTAATTTCTTCTAATTGCAGATTATCGTTTTCCAAAATAGAAATTAATTCCGCTTCTTGGAGCAAAATGAAATCTTCTGATTCAAAAATTAAATTTGGATGTTTGGTAATAATATCATTATAAAATCGGTTCAAACCTTTTAATTCATTACAATTATTTGTAGTTGTTTTTATTTTTTTTGATTGAAGTTTTATTGTATCACGTTGATAGTCTGTAGATGGTTCGTCTAAATCCAATCGTCTTTTAGTAGAATTTTCGGCTACTTCCTTTTGCGCAGATTCAGTAGAATTTATCAAATTTCTATCGAAGATTGAATGATAAATACGGGAAAAATGAGTTCTTAACCAAGAATCTTTAGATTCAATAAAGTAACTTCCTAATTTTTCTGATAGTTCTTCGAATTCCAATTCATTTGCAACAATCATTAATTCATAAATGAGTTTAGTTTCTATATTTTCAATGTTAACAACTCCCCCATAGATGTATCTATATTAAATGTGTATAAGAAAATACATTAATTTTGAACATCTTGTATATTTTGTATCGAAATACTTATAAAATAGTTGTTTTAATATTTAAAGTAATAAATAATTCTCTTTTAACTTACTTTAGAATAATTTCAAATATTTGAGCAGAAATATTTGGTTTGATAATAGTTTTGACATGATTTTCATTTGTAGCGATGTTTTCTAACTCTTTAGCGAAGTAGGTTGAACGATAACGTAAGACAACTGAGTGCGAAGTAAAAGATTTCCTATTTTCTTCTTTATCAACTTCAATGACAACATTATATTCTTTCTCGTCATTAAGAAGTTCTGAAAAATCTTGAGATAATTTGTCAAAAAATTTAAAGGACATTATTATTATTATTATTATTATTATGTCTTATTAAGACAGAGATGGATAAAAAGCCGTAGAAAATCAATTTATTGGAGAAAAATTCTGCCGGGTAATCAAGTTTTTTTCTTAAATAGCAATCTAATTAGGAATAATGAAATTCAATTTCTCCAATTAATTTATTTGTCATCAGTGGTCGTGTTGTTAACTTTCAATATGAATAAAATAATGTTTCAACGGAATTCACGTCATGTTCCTTGTTTCATTAGAAAAATTTAAAAAATATTCTATTTTTTCTTAAGATATTGTTTTTAACACAAAAATACAATAAATTAATAAGAGCGTACATTTAATTAATTAAATGAGTCAAATGTATAATTCATACAAAAAGTGGTCATTTCAAAGTCATTTGCCAACACAGATTGATGCAATCAGCTCTTGTTGATTTCCAAAATATTTTTCTATAATTTCAAAAGTCCCATAACGGTGCTTAAACTATATTTCAAGAATTTACGATTCAAAGTGCTAATTTGGGAAAGATTAGGAAAAGGTCGATCAGAAAACATATATCAAAATAAAAAATAAGTTCATAGATCATATTAGAATTTTTAGTAAAAATTAAAGAATATTTTAAATATTTATTTTTATACATATTGAATAATAGAAATGAAAAGCATAAGCTAATATGAAACTGAAAGACTTTCCTCAAAAGAAAAAAATTCTCATAGTAAATATCTAATTTACAATACGACGACACAAAAATATTAATTCATTAAAGGTTTGTTAATTAAATTATATTAATACGAAATTTTAAAAATTTAGAATAAATTGACCCTATTAAATTATCAACTTATTAAATGTGGAATTGGAATTAATGTCAGTTTATATTATTTATACTTTAATAATTTTATTTAGAGGAATGTGATCTAGAATATGGAATTTTAATTAACTTCATTTAAAACAATAAATATTTATTGTTATAGTTATGAATAATGAGATGTACTTAGAGATCAAGGTAATGTCAAATAATTAGAAAATTAAATTAAATTATTTACGAATTTATTAATTAAATTAAATTTATTACGAATTTATTAATTAAATTAAATTAATTTTAGAAATGAAATTTCAAATAACTTTTTCGAGGACAATAAATATCATTACTATATAGTCAATATCATATCATTAAATGTACGATTAACTCACTCGGAATAATTTTTCAAAGTTAAGGTAAATTTTTTAAATCATAAATAATTAAATAAATAAATTATTGATTGGCTGATTAATTAAATCAATTTATTAAAATCTTAAATTAATATTTAAAAAATAGATTGAAATCATAAGCCTTGCGCATTTGGTCGGCATATTGTCAAAACTATACAGTATTATATATTTTTATATGAATATTTTTTGGAAAAAAAAAGAATATTGTGATAACAATTACGGCAGCACCAATTAAAAATGTATCATCAAGTACCTGAAGAAACAATAACTAATGATAGGTCAATTCAAAAACTCGTAAAGCAATTTTCCAATAAGTATTTATTACTATTTAATATCAAACAAATCCCAAACAATTAGAAAGGATAATAAATTATCAAGGAGTTTTAAATTAGCATGGTGAATACATTATCGGATCATTATAGGTATTTTATATTTTATATTATATTATTATATTATGTTATTATTACGTTATTGATTATGTTGTTGTCGTCATTGTGTATATTACATNTAAATATCATTACTATATAGTCAATATCATATCATTAAATGTACGATTAACTCACTCGGAATAATTTTTCAAAGTTAAGGTAAATTTTTTAAATCATAAATAATTAAATAAATAAATTATTGATTGGCTGATTAATTAAATCAATTTATTAAAATCTTAAATTAATATTTAAAAAATAGATTGAAATCATAAGCCTTGCGCATTTGGTCGGCATATTGTCAAAACTATACAGTATTATATATTTTTATATGAATATTTTTTGGAAAAAAAAAGAATATTGTGATAACAATTACGGCAGCACCAATTAAAAATGTATCATCAAGTACCTGAAGAAACAATAACTAATGATAGGTCAATTCAAAAACTCGTAAAGCAATTTTCCAATAAGTATTTATTACTATTTAATATCAAACAAATCCCAAACAATTAGAAAGGATAATAAATTATCAAGGAGTTTTAAATTAGCATGGTGAATACATTATCGGATCATTATAGGTATTTTATATTTTATATTATATTATTATATTATGTTATTATTACGTTATTGATTATGTTGTTGTCGTCATTGTGTATATTACATATTAATACTACTCGGTTATAATATTTATAATTATTTATATTATTAAGTCGTAAAAAAATATGGTATAGAAGATATTAATTCAGAAATTCTATTTAACATTACCAAATTTTAAATTATGTGCGGAAATTCCTCAATTTAAAAATTCTGTGCAAAATTTGTGCAGAAGCATTGTTTTTTATGTGCGCATTTTTCAAATTTTGTACCAGCGCACACTCCACACATCGAATTTTAAACACTGCTTGGAACCGAATTAGGTATTTTATTGATTATTAATTTTTTTTTTTCAATTTATTTAATTCGTGATCCGGATATTAATCAGTTAATTAAAATTGATTTTACATGTAAATGGAAGAATCTACAGTTACCACTAAAGAATCTTTTTTTTTTGTTTTATCAAAAACAATTTTTAGTGAATTATGCAATTTTTCACGGATTTGGTGATACCGTATCATAAAAACAGCTTTTTAAAAAATGGCTCACGAATTAATTAACTTAATAACAAATTTAAAACTGTTTATGGAGAATATTCCCTCTTCTGTTTGAATAAAGAATAAGATTTAATTAGCATCGGAAATTTTAGAATAATAATAATTTATGTTTGCATAGTGTTATTTTGAAAATGCACGGGTCTTAGCTTAATAATAATCCAATTTTACTTTTTGATAAAAATCAAAATTTTAAAATAATGTCATAATTTATCCAACCAATTCAAAGGAATGTTCTGTCCAGAAATTTATACATAACATTTTATTATATTTTCATAGAATGTACATAAAATGAGCCCATTGTTGAATATATAAAATATAAATTAATTGATCTGTTGTAGAAATTACTGTGAAAACTGCGCAAAAAAGATGATCGCTCATAATAAAAATCTATCAAATCAGCGGACAGATCTATGTAAATTTTTTTTTTATATTTCTTATTACTTAGACAAAAAAAAAAGAAGAAAAATGGTAATTAAAATTCTCATGGAAATACTAATTACGATTTTAAAAAAGGTTCAATCAACTCAAGATATTCATCATTATTAGTTAATCGAATTTGTGTAAAGCAACTGCACCCATACTTTGGGAATTAACTTTTGTTGAAGAATGTTGTGACGATAAGAAGTTGAAAATGAAAGCATTATGTATTTGAACTTATATATCATGTATAGATACTCAATCTAGAACTTTATTTATTCAAAATTAATTTGACTTATCCGCAAACTATTTTTGATTATCCATCATACACTAATAAATTTATAATTAATAATTTAGTTTACTTCAGTTACATACATATATATGCAACTAATTAGAGATAATGACAGTAGTGATGATGATGATGACGACGACGGCGACGGTGATGATGATGATGATGCCGATGATGATGTTTTAAAATTGAGAATATTATTTCGTGAGATATTTAAATTAATAATAAATCATTGTACATTTTTGGATTATTATCGGAAGTTCAAGGAAAATTTTCGTTATTATCGTAATTTGATTGGTTCAATTCTTGATTTGTCAGGTGCCCCAAAAGTATTTAAGAAATTAGAAAGTTTTACTTAAACAATAGGATATTATAAACTGATTTGTCCATTATATGAATCATTAAAATTAATTTATGATAATATTTTAGAGATGAATTTTATTTCAAATACAACATCAGATCAACAAATGCCATTTTTAATAAAATATATTAGTGTTCAAAAACGTTTAGAAAATTTATCAATTTATGGTAGTTTTCTAGATTTTTAATTCATTATTATGGGCTATCATTAGTCAAAAAGAAATATTAAAGAGTCTTCAGTTAATGTCAGCATATTTTTATAAGTTCAATGAGAAATTATCACCAATTGGACAATTTACTTCACTTCAAGAACTTTATATTAATGGTTGTATATTTAATGAATCGGGTTGTTTATCCTTGGCTTCGTCATTTACTCAATTAAGTACTTTTCATTATTTTTATTTGATTTGGTCAGATGACTATCCGCAAGAATTTATTAAAAATTTTTTTTTAAAAAGGCCAATACAAATTTAAGAAATATTAGTCTATGTTTATATCCGACAATTCCATTTGATATATTTTCAGTAATTTTAAATTAGCACTATATAATTTAAGTCCTGAACAAGTAATAGACATACTTAATAATGATTTTAAGGAACTAAGAGAATTTTCATTTGATTGTGTAAAGGAAGGATTTAATGCCGATGAACTGTTATGTCAAATGGCCGAGCATAAATCAATATTTTTTATTTACAGGTAATCACTTTTATATTTTGTACTATATAGGATCATTCAAACGTTTATTAGTTTACATTGACATCATAACCGGTTTTTATAATATATTGTACATTAGTACATTAACGACGAAGAAACTTGGTTTTTGAAAAGGTTATCCGAAAATTTCGGATAAACAATTCTGCATTTAATCTATAATAAATACCTTATGAAAATGTTCATTATACCAAACATATTACATTTGGTTAGATTAAGAGGTTTCAAGATGTTGAAGGAATTAAAAATTTATAGATATGATATTTTGAAATTTATTAAAGCGGTATGTTCATTTATACCAGAATATAAACAATTATAAACTTTTATTGCTGAAAAATATTTTATTTTTTATATTATGTTTCGGATTAAGAATATAGCGATTCGTTTTAATTCTTACTGCATCACTAGATTTTTCGAAACTTCGGAAAATCCCCCTACGCAAAATAACATTATTATTATTATGGAATCACAAGATAACACCATTCATGGTTTTTTATCCGATCTCTTCCTAAATATTCAGTGGGACGTAAAAATAGAATAATTGGAAGTCTTAAGAGGTTACATGAAAATAACGTAGTTCATTATGATTTACATAGTAGAAATATTTTGATGAAAAATCATGATCCATATTTCTTAGATGTAATAATAAATCCTGGTTTATGTAGATTCGATTTCTAAAAATAAAATAAAATTTATGGATCAATTCCATATATTCCACTCGAAGTATTAAGAGGAAATNAAATTTATTAAAGCGGTATGTTCATTTATACCAGAATATAAACAATTATAAACTTTTATTGCTGAAAAATATTTTATTTTTTATATTATGTTTCGGATTAAGAATATAGCGATTCGTTTTAATTCTTACTGCATCACTAGATTTTTCGAAACTTCGGAAAATCCCCCTACGCAAAATAACATTATTATTATTATGGAATCACAAGATAACACCATTCATGGTTTTTTATCCGATCTCTTCCTAAATATTCAGTGGGACGTAAAAATAGAATAATTGGAAGTCTTAAGAGGTTACATGAAAATAACGTAGTTCATTATGATTTACATAGTAGAAATATTTTGATGAAAAATCATGATCCATATTTCTTAGATGTAATAATAAATCCTGGTTTATGTAGATTCGATTTCTAAAAATAAAATAAAATTTATGGATCAATTCCATATATTCCACTCGAAGTATTAAGAGGAAATTATTTTACAATGAAGGATGATATTTATAGCTTTGTTGGAATTATGTAAGTATTATTACTCGTAATATTTCAAAAAGAAATATAACATTATTCATATTAAACTGTAATATTTTTATAACATATTAGAGTCGATCATTTTCCAATGCAACTCTATATATATGTGAAGTATTAAAAAGTGTTGATAAAGCAATTTATTATAGATTTTTATTTATTATTATATTGTAATAAAGAGAAATATGTAATTATATAATAAATATGTATAAAGTGATATAATATAAATGCACTATTAAAACGAAATTTAGAAAAAGAAAAAAATACATAAATTTACAAAAAAAAATTCGAAAATTTTTCGTAACGCAATATTACGTATATTTTCACAATGAAATATTATGTATATTTTCGCAACGCAATATTGCATATTGAAAATTTTGCGTAAAAAATTATGTAAATTTGCGAAAAACTTCACGCAAGTTTACGTAAAAATTCACATAAATTTGCGTAGTTTCGGACGAAGATTTGCGTGAATGTCGTATTCTTCCGTAAAAATACGGATCGTAAAAATTACGCAATATTACGTATATTAAAAATTCCTGATGAAATTAATTAGTCAAAGGCACAATTATTGAGCCAGCCTTCATATCAATTGAGCCTTCCACCCTTAGACTACGCTAAACTGAGAAAAATAAATAAATTTAAAAATAAAACATCTTCCAGAGCAACAGCCTGGGAAAAATGCTAACTTGAAAAATAAATAAATTTAAAAAGTAACTTTCCAAAGCAACAGCCCAGGGACTATGCACTAGTTATTATTAAATATTGCTATTACTTGTATAGTTAATTTGGTAACCATTATACAATAATTTAAAATTGCTGAAAATATATCTGAAATTCAAATAAATATTTTTTAAATTAGTATTGGCCATTTCAAGAATTTTCAGAATAAATTCTTGAGGTATAAGATAAAATTTATGAAAACACTGAAAACTAGTAAATGACACAGCAAAGAATAAACAATCCAATTCATGCAATCCAATAGAAAGTTCTGAAATGAATTGTCCAATTGGTGATGATTTTCCTTGAAATCATAGAAATTTACTGATGACTCTTTAATTTTTTTTTAAATAATGACAAACCAAAATATTAAATTATAGTTTAGATAATTATTACTAATGGTTGATAGATTTTCTAACCATTTTCGCACACTAATAAGTTTCGTTAATAATTCTATTTGAGGAATGGAATTCAAACATAATTCCATATTTAAAATATTATCACAAATTCTCCAAGGAACCAGGTATTTAAAATAATTTTTAGAATTGGAAATATAATTGAAACTTTCATCATTTTAAAAGAATCTGCAAATTTTAAAATTAAAATAATATTCTTGGTTCGTTATTATTATTGTTTTTTTATCTCATTTTGAACCAATAATTTGTTGTGAATATATGAAAATAAAATAAAATAAAATAAAATTTTAATTAATAATTTATAAGTGAATGATGGTGGCTTGGGGTGGTGATTATGATAAATCAAATCCATTTTGAATAAGTTGAGTTCTAGTTTTAATACATAATGCTTTTTTTCACAGCTTATATTTATATTATAATTTGTATGACATTCTTGACCAAAAGGTAATTCCAAAAGTATAGGTAGTAACTTTATACCAGATTTTACAATCTAAAAATTTTGAGAAAATATAAAGGTTGCACAGTGACGTAAAGACAAAAAAAATAAATTCCCTACAAATTAAAGATTAATTTTCCTGAATTTCATTTTCTTCGACTATGAAAATTTAAAGATTGTTAATTTCATTTAGATAAATTATTAAACAAATGATTAATGAAATGCTATACCCACTTATATTATCAGGAATTACAAAATCCCATTGTTTTGTTTCTAAAATAATAATTAATGTAAATATTTTATATAAAAATAATTATTTATTGCTAAAAAATATAGGCACTTACCATGTGTATTATATGTATCATCATCATCTGAAATGCCAAAATCCATTTGCAATTGTTTTATTTCTAAAATAATAATTAATGTAAATATTTTATGTAAAAATAATTATTTATTGCTAAAAATATAGGCACTTACCATCTGGAAACACTAATTCAGAATGCATTTCATTTGAATCTTCAATTATATCATCAGGAATTGCAATATCCAATTGTTTTGTTTCTAAAATAATAATTAATGTAAATATTTTATATAAAAATAATTATTTATTGCTAAAAATATAGGCACTTACCATCTGGAAACACTAATCCAGGATGCATTTCTTTTGAATCTTCACTTATATCATCAGGAATCATTAAATCACATTGTTTTGTGTCTAAAATAATAATTAATGTAAATATTTTATATAAAAATAATTATTTATAGCTAAAAAATATATGTACTTACTATGTGATTCAAATTTTTTTGATTTTATAAAAGGCAAATGTCTACTTGTATATATTGCTTCAGGATGATCATATTGAATAAAATTCTTGTTTGATTTATTTACTGCTTTAATTTGTTTTCTTACTTGTTTTCGTATTTCATCATCATAAGAAAGATATTTATCAAGCTGAGATTGAATTTCTTTGGCAGTTGGACGATTGAAAGGTTCAAAATTCCAGCATTTTTCCATTATTTCTTTGAGAAATTGAGGAATTTCACACTTAATTTCAGGTTTACGTCCTTCACAAATATCCATTGCAAGATTTTCATTATGTGGAATATTATAATATGGTGGATAACTAGTTAGAACTTCTAGCATAACCATACCAAAAGAATAAATATCAGATGCTTGAACATATTCTCCTCTACTCAATGTTTCAGGTGCCATGCATGGAATTGACCCAAAAATGTCTTTTGAATTCTTTTCTGAAACTGGTTTGCACAATCCAAAATCAGTAATATAACATGAATCTAAACTTTGATTGACTATATTACCAGTATGAAAATCTCGATGCATTAAGCCCATTTCATGGATATTTTTAAGTCCAATTACAATAGATGATAAAATCGAAGATTTTCTTAACCAAGTCAATTCCCCAAACTTGATATTTAACACATTTCGAAGACTACCAAATTTTGCATAATTCATAACCATCATATATTCATTTTTTGTTGGATTTTTAGTGATTCCATATATTGCAACTGCCTTTTTACCTCGAAGCTTAAGTTGATATTCAATCTAAAATATTTATTAGTATAAAATAAAATTATTATATATTTAAATGATAAAATTAAATAATTTGAAATATTTACCTCTTTCAAAAAATCATTTTTGTTTGTGGAATTATGAAGACTTTTTATGCAAACATCTTGTTTACCACTTCTATACCAAACATGTTTACCAGATCCATACCAATTTTTTTTTTTATGAGCAAATTTAATAAATCCGTCAAGCCAATTTGCTTTATATACTGAGCCAAAACCCCCCTTGGTAAGGTATGTTACATTCTCAAGTCTTCCAAATGGAATCCATTCAATAATTCCTTGATATTTATTTGCACTAAGTTGCATTTGTTGAATAAACCTATCAATTTCTCTATCTCCACTTGTCCATTTATCAAATTTATTTCGAAATTTTTTGGCATTACATAGATGGCACCAATTTCTTCCAGTATTATCTTGATGACATTTACTACATTTTCCAAGATTACTAAAAATATTATTGATGATTGATTAGAGAATTGTTATATAATATTAAAAAATTGATTTCAATAATTATAAAATTAAATACTCACTCACTGTAATGCAATTTATATTGATTAGTTTATTATTGATTAGAGAATTGTTATATAATATTAAAACATTGTTTTCAATAATTATAAAATTAAATACTCACTAACTGTAATATAATTTATATTGATTATTTTATTATTTATTAGAGAATTGTAAATAATATTAAAATATTGATTTCAATGATTATAAAATTAAATACTCACTCGCTGTAATATAATTTATATTAATTAGTTTATAATTGATTAGAGAATTATTATATAACATTAAAACATTGATTTCAATAATTATGAATCCACATACTCACTCGCTGTAATATAATTTATATTGATTAGTTCATTATTAGTTAGAGAATTGATTGTTATATAATAATAAAACATTGATTTCAACAATTATAAAATTAAATACTCACTCACTGTAATAGAATTTATATTGGTTAGTTTATTATTGAATAGAGAATTGTTATATAATATCAAAACATTGGTTTTAATAATTATAAAATCAAATACTCACTAACTGTAATATAATATATATTGATTATTTTATTATTGATTAGAGAATTGTAATATAATATTAAAACACTGATTTCAATAATTATAAAATTAAATACTAACTCGCTGTAATATAATTTATATTAATTAGTTTATAATTGATTAGAGAATTGTTATATATATTAAAACATTGATTTAAATAATTGTGAATCTAAATACTCACTCACTGTAATATATATTAATTAGTTTATACTTGATTAGAGAATTGAATTGTTATACAGCAATAAAACATTGATTTCAATGATATAAAATTAAATACTCACTCGCTGTAATATAATTTATTTTGATTAGTTTATCATTGATTAGAGAATTGTTATATAATATTGAAAAATTGATTTCAATAATTATAAAATTAAATACTCACTCGCTGTAATATAATTTATTTTGATTAGTTTATTATTTATTAGATAATTGAATCGTTATATTATATTAAAACATTGATTTAATAATTATAAAATTATGAGAGAATTGAATTGTAATATAATATTAATAATTATAAAATTAAATACTCACTCGCTGTAACATAATTTTATTAATTAGTTTATTATTGATTAGAGAAATGAATTGTTATATAATATTAAAACAATGATTTCAATAATTATAAAATTAAATACTCACTTGCTGTGATATAATTTATATCTATTAGTTTATTATTGATTAGAGAATTATTATATAATATTGATTTCAATAATTATGAATCCAAATACTCACTCGCTGTAACATAATTTATATTGATTAGTTTATTATTGATTAGAGAATTGAATTGTTATTTAATAATACAACATTGATTTCAATAATTATAAACTTAAATACTCACTCGCTGCAATATAATTTATATTGGTTTATTATTATTAGAAAATTATTATATAATAGTAAAAAATTGATTTCAATAATTTTAAAATTAAATACTCACTCGCTGTAATATAATTTATATTAATTGGTTTATTATTAATCAGAGAATTGAATTGTTATATAATAATAAAACATTGATTTCAATAATTATAAAATTAAATACTCACTCACTACAATATAATTTATATTGGTTGGTTTATTATTGATTAGAGAATTATTATATAAAATTAAAATATTGATTTCAATAATTATAAAATTAAATACTCGCTGTAATATAATTTATATTAATTGGTTTAATATTAATCAGAGAATTGAATTGTTATATAATAATAAAACATTGATTTCAATAATTATAAGATTAAATACTCACTCACTACAATATAATTTATATTGGTTGGTTTATTATTGATTAGAGAATTATTATATAAAATTAAAATATTGATTTCAATAATTATAAAATTAAATACTCACTCACTGTAATATAATTAATATAATTTATTTTGATTAGTTTATTATTGATTAGAGAATATTGAAACATCGATTTCAATAATTATGAAATTAAATACTCACTCGCTGTAATATAATTTATATTGATTAGTTTATTATTGATCAGAGAATTATTGTTATATTATATTAAAACATTGATTTCAATAATTATAAAATTAAATACTCACTTGCTGCAATATAATTTATATTAGTTTATTATTAGTAGAAAATTATTATATAATATTAAAACATTGATTTCAATAATTATAAAATTAAATACTCGCTGTAATATAATTTATATTAATTGGTTTATTATTAATCAGAGAATTGAATTGTTATATAATAATAAAACATTGATTCTATAATTATAAAATTAAATACTCACTCACTACAATATAATTTATATTGGTTGGTTTATTATTGATTAGAGAATTATTATATAAAATTAAAATATTGATTTCAATAATTATAAAATTAAATACTCGCTGTAATATAATTTATATTAATTGGTTTATTATTAATCAGAGAATTGAATTGTCATATAATAATAAAACATTGATTCTATAATTATAAAATTAAATACTCACTCACTACAATATAATTTATATTGGTTGGTTTATTATTGATTAGAGAATTATTATATAAAATTAAAATATTGATTTCAATAATTATAAAATTAAATACTCACTCACTGTAATATAATTAATATAATTTATTTTGATTAGTTTATTATTGATCAGAGAATTGAATTGTTATTTCATATTAAAACATTAATTTAATAATTATAAAATTATTAGAGAACTGAATTGTTATATAATATTAATAATTATAAAATTAAACACTCACTCGCTGTAACATAATTTATATTGATTAGTTTATTAGAGAAATGAATTGTTATATAGTATTATAACATTGATTTCAATAATTATAAAATTAATTACTCACGAGCTGTTATATAATTATAATTAATTAGAGAGATGAATTATTATATAATATTAAAACATTCAATGATTATAAAATTAATACTCACTCTCTGTAATATAATTTTATTGATTAGTTTATTATTGATTAGAAAATTATTATATAAAATTAAAATATTGATTTCAATAATTATAAAATAAAATACTCACTCACTGTAATATAATTTATTTTGATTAGTTTATTATTGATTAGAGAATTGTTATATAATATTGAAACATTGATTTCAATACTTATGAAATAAATACTCACTCGCTGTAATATAATTTATTTTGATTAGTTTATTATTGATCAGAGAATTGAATTGTTATATTATTAAAACATTGATTTTAATAATTATAAAATTAAATACTCACTTGCTGAATATAATTTATATTGATTAAAAAATTGTTATATAATATTGAATTAAATTGATTTCAATAATCATGAACTAAATACTCACTCCCTGCAATAAAATTTATAGAGAATTGTTATATGATATTGAATTAAATTGATTTCAATAATTATGAAACTAAATACTCACTTCCTGTGATATAATTATGATTTATATTGATTAGTTTATATAATATTGAATTAAATAATTATGAATCTTTATACTTACATTCTGTAATATAATTTATATTAATAAGTTTATAATTGATTAGAGAATTGTTATATGATATTGAATTAAATTGATTTCAATAATTATGAATTTAAATACTCACTCCCTGTAATATTATTTATATAGATTAGTTTATAATTGATATTGATATTGATTAGAGAATTGTTATATGATATTGAATTAAATTGATTTACTCACATCCTGTAAAATAATATATATTGATTAGTTTAAGTTTATATATTATATTGATTAGAGAATTATTATATGATATTGAATTAAATTGATTTCAATAATTGTGAATCTAAATACTTACGCCCTGTGATATAATTTGTATTGATTAGTTTATAATTGATACTGATTAGAGAATTGTTATTTGATATTGAATTAAATTGATTTACTCACATCCTGTAATATAATTTATATTGATTAGTTTATAATTGACCAGAGAATTTTTATATGATATTGAATTGAATTGATTTCGACAATTATGAATCTAAATACTCACATCCTGCAATTTAATTATAATTTATATTGATTATTTTATATAATATTATATGATATTGAATTAAATTGGCATCAATAATTATGCATCTAAATACTCACATTCTGTGATATAATTTATGTTGATAAGTTTATAATTGATTAGAGAATTGTAATATGAACTTGAATTAAATTGATTTTAATAATCATAAATTTAAATACCTCCTATAATACAATTTATATTGATTAGTTTATAATTGATATCAATTAGAGAATTGTTATATCAAACGTTAATGATCAAAAATTGGCAAATTTTAGGCGCAAATCAGCTTAGTCTATTCATGAATTGCCCACAAATCTCCTTGCCTATTCACGAATTGGTCACAAATAAAAAAGGCTACAAATCTCCTGCTTATTCACAAATCAGCCACGAATCTTCCTGCCCATTTACGAATCTTCTTGCCTATTTGCACCAAAATTTTTGCCTGTTTTTGTTTATTCGACCAGTGTGTGATATTGAATTAAATTGATTTACTCACATCCTGTAATATAATTTATATTGATTAGAGAATTGTTATATGATATTAAATTAAATAGATTTCAATAATTGTGAATCCAAATACTTACGCCCTGTAATATAATTTATATTGATTAGTTTATAATTGATATTGATTAGAGAATTGTTATATAATATTGAATTAAATTGATTTCAATAATTAGGAGTCTAAATACTCACTCCCTGTAATATAATTTATATTGAATAGTTTATAACTGATTAGAGAATTGTTATTTGATATTGAATTAAAGTGATTTTAATAATTATGAATCTAAATACTCACATTCTGTAATATAATTATCATTTATATTAATTAGTTTATATAATATTGATTAGAGAATTGTTATATAATATTGAATTAAATAGATTTCAATAATTATGAATTTAAATACTCACTCCCTGTAATATAATTTATATTGATTAGTTAATAATTGATATCAATTAGAGAATTATTATATAATATTGAATTAAATTGATTTCAATTTATGAATCTAAATACTCACATCCTATAATTTAATTATAATTTATATTGAATTGATTAGTTTATATGTAATATTGATTAGAGAATTGTTACATCACATTAAATAAAACGGATTTCAGTAATTATGAATCTAAATACTCACACCCTGTAATATAATTTATATTGATTAGTTTATAATTGATACTGATTAGAGAATTATTATATAATATTGAATTAAATTGATTTACTCACATCCTGTTATGATATTGATTAGAGAATTATTATATGATATTGGATTAAATTGATTTCAATAATTATGAATCTAAATACTCACTCCCTGTAATATAATTTATATTGATTAGTTTATAATTTATATCAATTAGAGAATTGTTAGATTATATTGAATTAAATTGATTTACTCACATCCTGTAAAATAATATATATTGATTAGAGAATTATTATATGATAGTGAATAAATTAATTTCAATAATTATGAATTTAAATACTTACGCCCTGTAATATAATTTATATTGATAAGTTTACAATTGATACTGATTAGAGAATTATTATAATATTGAATTAAATTGATTTACTCACATCCTGTAATATAATTTATATTGATTAGTTTATAATTGACCAGAGAATTTTTATCTGATATTGAATTGAATTGATTTCAACAATTATGAATCTAAATACTCACATCCTGCAATTTAATTATAATTTATATTGAATATTTTATATAATATTGATAAGAGAATTGTTATATAATATTAATATTGATTTCAATGATTATGAATTAAATACTTACTTTCTGTGATATAATTTATATTGATTATAATTGATTAGAGAACTGTTATAAGATATTGAATTAATTGATTTCAATAATTATGATTTAAATACTTACTCCCTGTAATATAATTTATATTGATTAGTTATATGATATCGAATTAAATTGATTTTTCTAATTATGAATCTAAATACTCACCGTCTGTAATATAATTTATATTGATTAGAGAATTGTTATATTATATTAAATTAAATTGATTTCAATTATGAATTTAAATACTCACTCTCTGTAAAATAATTTATATTGATTAGTTCATAATTGATATTGATTAGAGAATTGTTATATGATATTGAATTAAATTGATTCACTCACATCCTGTAATATAATTTATTTGATTAGTTTATAATTGTTATATGATATTAAATTAAATTGATTTCAATAATTATGAATTCAAATACTTACGCCCTATAATATAATTGGTATTGATTAGAGAATTGTTATATAATATAAATCAAATTGATTTTTTTTTCAATAATTATGAAATTAAATACTCCCTGTAATATAATTTATATTGATTAGTTTATAATTGATATCAATTAGAGAATTGTTAGATTATATTGAATTAAATTGATTTACTCACATCCTGTAAAATAATATATATTTTATATTGATTAGAGAATTATTATTTCATATTAATTAAACTAATTTCAATATTTATGAATCTAAATACTCACTCCCTGTGATATAATTTATATTTAATAGTTAATAATTAATTAGAGAATTGTTATATGATGTTGAATTAAATTGATTTCAATAATTATGAATCTAAATACTCACTCCCTGTGATATAATTTATATTGAATAGTTTATAATTGATTAGAGAATTGTTATATGATATTGAATTAAATTAATTTCAATAATTATGGATCTAAATACTCACGCCCTGTAATATAATTTATATTGATTAGTTTATAATTGATATTGATTAGAGAATTGTTATATAATATTGAATTAAATTAATTTCAATAATTATGAATCTAAATACTCACTTCCTGTAATATAATTTATATTTATTAGTTTATAATTGATTAGAGAATTGTAATATGATATTGAATTAAATTGATTTCAATAATTATGAATCTAAATACTCACATCCTGTAATATAATTTATATTAATTATATGATATTGAATTAAATTGACTTCAATGATTATGAATTTAAATACTTACATTCTGTAATAAAATTTATTTTAATAAGTTTATAATTGATTAGAGAATTGTTACATGATATTGAATTAAATTGATTTCAATAATTATGAATTTAAATACTCACTTCCTTAATATAATTATAACGTATATTATTTTTAGTTACTATGATATTGATTAGAGAATTGTTAATTAAATTGATTTACTCACACCCTGTAATATAATTCATATTGATTAGTTTAAATATAATATTGATTAAGAATTTTTATATGATATTAAATTAATTTGATTTCAATAATTATGAATCCAAATACTTACACCCTGTAATATAATTTATATTGATTAGTTTATAATTGATATTGATTAGAGAATTATTATATAATATTGAATTAAATTGATAATTATGAATCTAAATACTTACTCCCTGTAATATAATTTATATTGATTAGTTTATAATTGATTAGAAAATTAATATATGATATTGAATTAAATTAAATTAATTTCAATAATTATGAATCTAAATACTCACATTCTGAAATATAATTATAATTTATATTTATTAGTTTATATAATATTGATTAGAGAATTGTTATATGATATTGAATTAAATTAATTAAATTAAAACGTTGATTTCAATAATTATGAATTTAAATACTCACTCCCTGTAATATAATTTATATTGATTAGTTTATAATTGACATCAATAAGAGAATTGTTATATGATATTGAATTAAATTGATTCACTCACATCCTGTAATATAATTTATATTGATTAGTTTATATGATATTGATTAGAGAATTATTATATCATATTAAATTAAATTGATTTCAATAATTATGAATCTGAATACTCACGCTCTGTATTATAATTTATATTGATTAGTTTATAATTGATATTGATAATTGTTATATAATATTGTTCAAATTGATTCCAATAATTATGAAGCTAAACACTCACTTCCTATAATATAATTTATATTTATTAGTTTATAATTGATCAGAGAATTGTTAGAAAATATTGATTTCAATAATTATGAAACCAAATACTCACATCCTGTAATATAATTATAATTTATATTGATTAGTTTATATAATATTGATTAGAGAATTGTTATATGATATTGAATTAAATTGATTTCAATAATTATGGATCTAAATACTTACCGTCTGTGATATAATTTATATTAATTAGAGAATTGTTATATGATATTGAATTAAATTGATTTCAATAATCATGAATTTAAATACTCACTCCCTGAAAATAATTTATATTGATTAGTTTACAATTGATATTGATTAGAGAATTGTTTGATTATATTGAATTAAATTGATTTTCTCACATCCTGTAATATAATTTATATTGATTAGTTTATATATTACATTGATTAGAGAATTGTTATATGACATTAAATTAAATTGATTTTAATAATTATGAATCCAAATACTCACGCTCTGTAATATAATTTATATTAATTAGTTTATAATTGGTATTGGTTAGAGAATTGTTATATAATATTGAATTAAATTAAATACTAACAGGCTGTAATATAATTTATTGTGGTTAGTTTATTATTGGTTAGAGAATTGTTATATAATATTAAAACATCGATTTCAATAATTATAAAATTAAATACTTACTCACTGTAATATAATTTATATTGATTAGATTATTATTGAATAGAGAATTGTTATATAATATTAAAACATTGATTTCAATAACTATAAAATAAAATACTCACTCACTGTAATATAATTTATATTGATTAGTTTATTATTGATTAGAGAATTGTTATATAATATTAAAACACGATTTCTTTTTTTTAAAGTGACCGACGCGTTAAAACAACGATTTCAATAATTATAAAATTAAATACTCACATGCTGTAATATAATTTATATTGATTATTTTATTATTGATTAGAGAATTGTTATATAATATTAAACATTGGTTTCGATAATTATAAAATTAAATACTCACTCCCTGTAATATAATTTATATTGATTAGATTATTATTGATCAGAGAATTGTTATACAATATTAAAACATTGATTTCAATAATTATAAAATTAAATACTCACAGACTGTAATATAATTTATATTGATTAGAGAATTGAATTGTTAAATAATATTAAAACATTGATTTCAATAATTATTAAATTAAATACTCACTCACTGTAATATAATTTATATTGATTAGTTTATTATTGATTAGAGAATTGTTATACAATATTAAAACATTGGTTTGAATAATTATAAAATTAAATACTCACAGACTGTAATATAATTTATATTGATTAGTTTATTATTAATTAGAGAAATGAATTGTTATATAATATTAAAACATTGATTTAAATAATTATAAAATTAAATACTCACGAACTGTTATATAATTTATATTGATTAGTTTATTATTGATTAAACAATTGTTATATAATATTAAAACATTGATTTCAATAATTATAAAATTAAATACTCACATGCTGTAATATAGTTTATATTGATTAGTTTATTTAATTAGAGAATTGTTATATAATATTAAAACTTTGGTTCCAATAATTATAAAATTAAATACTCACTCACTGTAATATATTTTATATTGATTGTTTATTATTAGAATTGAATTATTATATAATATTAAAACATTGATTTCAATAATTTTAAAATTAAATACTTACAGGCTGTAATATAATTTATATTGATAAGTTTATTATTGATTAGAGAATTGTCATATAATATTAATAATTATAAAATTAAATACTCACTAACTGTAATATAATTTATATTGGTTGGTTTATTATTGATTAGAGAATTGTTGTATAATATTAAAATATTGATTTTAATAATTATAAAATTAAATACTCACTCGCTGTAATATAATTTATATTGATTAGATTATTATTGAATAGAGAATTGTTATACAATATTAAAACATTGATTTCAATAATTATAAAATTAAATACTCACAGACTGTAATATAATTTATATTAATTAGTTTATTATTGATTAGAGAATTGAATTGTTACATAATATTAAAATTTCAATAATTATAAATCTAAATACTTACATTCTGCAATATAATTTATATTGATAAGTTCATAATTGATTAGAGAATTGTTATATGATATCGAATTCAATAATTATGAATTTAATACTCACTCCCTGTAATATAATTTATAGTGATTAGTTTATAATTGATATTGATTAGAGAATTTTTATATGATATTGAATTAAATTGATTGATTTATATGTATGTGATATTGAATTAAATTGATTTCAATAATTATGAATCAAGATACTCACTTCCTGTAATATAATTGATATTGATTAGAGAATTGTTATACGATATTGAATTAAATTGATTTCAATATTATATGAATAATGTAGTAATGTAATTAATGTAAATTGATGTAAATTAGTAATAAATTAAAAAAATATTTAGTAAGCTTAAAACTTTGCTTAAGAATCTAAATACTTACGCCCTTCAAACACGACATGAATTATAATTAATTAGAGAAATGTTTTTTGAAATTAATTAATTTTGAATTTGATTTTTTATTGATTATGAATTTAAATACTCACAGCCTTAATTATAATGTGTGTTCATACAATTTATTGATAATTGGTCAAGGAAATATTAATTGATGACAAAATAGAATTTCGTTTTAATTATTATAAATTTAAATACACACCCCCTATAAACATGCAATAATAAATTATAGAAGTGTTATTTAATATTAAATTAATATAGTGATCTTAATTTTAATAATTATGATAAATATAAGGTACTTACTTCCTGTAAATATAAATTATAGATAATTGATTAAAGAAATATTATTAAATATTATTGAAGTTGAATTAGCTGAAATTTTAATCTTGCGTGTTTATAATTTCAATACTTACGCCCTGTAGAAACGATATATATGTAATGTTATTTGAATTGAATTAACTTCAAATTTTTATTTCTGATTCAAAGCACTCACTTACTCTATTGGTTCAAAAATATTTTTGTTTAAATATAAAACAATTTTAACAGAGAATGTGTTAAATTATTCAATTATGAAACATTTGAAATACTCAAATTATTTTCGTGAATACTTGAATTACCTTTAAATAATTTAAAATTATTAATTTATTAATAATTAAAATAATAAATTGATTAATAATTAAAAATAAAAAATTGATTAATAATTAAAAATAGTAAATTTATTAATAATTAAAATAACAAATTGATTAATAATTAAAAATTATATTAAAAAAAAAAATACCTGTGATTTTCAGATTTTCTAAATCAGTTAGAGTTTGATCAGACACATAATCTTTAATGTTTTCGATAGAAACTTGTGAAACTTCTAATTGAGCAAATTGAATATTTTCATTAAAATATTTCAAGAGAATTATGAGTATTTTTATAAATTAATCTCGATTTAATAAATATTATCATGAAGAAATACCTGTAACTTCCCCCAAATTTGATGTAGTAAATGAAGGAGAAAAGGATACAGGAGCTTTACTGAATACGTCCATTGAAGCTTGAGATACGGAATCTTTACTGAATGCATCCATTGAAGCTTGAGGTTGATAATTAATGTAAGCTTCTTGATAGTCATTAGGATCATTATATATATTTTCCAATTTTATATTTTCGAGAGAATCAAAAATATTTTTAATAGTTGGCCTTTGATCTGGATCATCTTTCCATGCATTTGAATAGATTATGATATAATCTTCTGGTGTTCCATTAATGGGTCTTTCTCTTTCACCATTTATAATTATTTTTGTTATTTCTAAATTCGGAGGTCTTCCGCTTGATATCTCCCAAAGAAGAACCCCCAAACTATAAATATCAGAAGCTTTACTCCTTTTATATGAAAACTGATTTCGTAAATATACAGGATCTGAGTACGCAAGCATTCCACCTTTAAAGGAATTTGAATTGGTGTCTAATGATTGAGATAATCCTAAATCCGTTATCAGTAGACTTCCTTCATGAACTAAAATATTCTTTGAATGCTATTAAAGTAAATGAATTTAGATATTCAATTAATAATTGTAATTAATATAATTATTATTATACATAATACATACTTATACTTACCAAATCTCTGTGAACTATATTTTCTTCATGAATACAGTGTAGACCATCTGTAATATCTTTAGCCATTTGAATTTTAATTTTCCAATCAAGTGTATTGAAATTATCTCGTAAATAAGTCCTCAGGTCACCATCTTTAGCATATTGCAATACTAGGTAGTACGTCTCTGTTGAAGGATCTAAATAATATTTTTATTAAATAATAATAATTTTATTTGATAACGATATTTAATATGAATTTAATAAATAACATATAAATAATACCTAAACTGATTCCATAAAATTTAATAATATTGTCGTGGTAATTTACAGCCAGAATATTGGTTAACTGTGGTTCCAAAAAAACGAATGTTAAATTTTAATTTCATCTCGAATATTTATACAAATATTAATGAAAACAAAGTATTAATTTTTTACCTCTTTCACAAATTTTTCATAAAATGATTTGTCATCTTCATGTTCATGCAAACATTTTAATGCAACATGTTTTCTTGAATTTGCTGAATTAGCGCGATAAACCGTACCAAATCCTCCGCCTGCAATTCGTTTAATATTTTCAAATTTGGTATAATCAAATTTTTTAATAAAATGATTTTTTAAGGCACTTTCGAACGGAACTTTTTTATCAGACATTTTCGGAATGAAAAATTGGAGATCACATTTTACACAGATTTATTTATTAAGGAAATTGTAAACACAATGAGAATGCGGTGACACAATGCAATACAACACAACATAAGGTCCTCTGAACAATAAATGCTATTGTCAAAATTTCCTTTTTTGAACCTCGGCACTCTGAAGTGATTATAAAAGTCAAAGTTCTGTATAAATATTTATTAGATAGTTTCATTAGCTAATATACATTTTTTACTATCATTATTAGCACCAAACAAAAATTATCGAAGGCTTTTTTCCGTACCGTTTTGGGAATAGATGGCTATATTTGTGTGGTCGTTGTTTCTGTTTGGTCTTTGTTGAACTATGCTTAAATGTCACGTCGTTGGTGTGTTTTTTTTTTGTCTGAATGCGGAAAGTCTCACTGGATTATGGCCAGATTTGTGTCTAGATTGTCTCACACGTCCGCAAGCGGTGATAGGTGACACTGATGTAAAACAGATCATCGATCATTTTTGGTAAAAAAAATTTTTTTTTTTTTTTAGTTTTTTCACTTATTAATTTTTTTTCTTATATAGAACAAGATAAAATTAATAAATTAGTGAAAAAACCAAAATCAGTAAAGTATAGACTTTTGGACTTTCAGCTTTCATCCCAACCTATAAATAATTTTTTTTTTTTTAGTTTTTTCACTAATTTATTAATTTTTCTTCTTTATAGAAGAACAAGGTAAATTCAATAAAATCTGGCACTTTCGCGGAGTGGGTTTTTTTTGTGGATTTTTTTTTTTGAAAAAAAAAAATAAAATCCGCGAAAGCCAAAAATCCAGTAAGCATTTCATCTCAACCCATAAAAAATAGTAATATTTTTTTTTATTATTTTAGTTTCCGCTAATTCATTGGTATCTCTTCGTAGATGAACGAGAAGGCAAAATGAATAAAATTTTGTGGAGCGTGTTTTTTTTTGAAAAAAAAAGTAAAATCCGCGAAAGCCAAAAATTAAAATCCAGTAAGCATTTAAAAAAAAAATATTATTATTTTTTATAGGTTATTATTTTTGATTTCTGCTATTTCTTCTTTATAGATGAACGAGAAAGCAAAATGAATAAAATCATGAGTTTTTTTTTTGAAAAAAAAATAAAATCAGCGAAAGCCAATCCAGTAAGCATTTCATCTCAACCTTCTCAACCTATAAAAAATAATATTTTTTTTTATTTTTGTTTTCCGCTGATTCATAAGTTTCGCTTCTTTGCAGATGAATGAAAAAGCAAAATGAATAAAATCTTGCGGAGTGGGGTTTTTTGAAAAAAATAAAATAAAATCCGTGAAAGCCAAAAAATCAAAATCCAGTAAGCGTTTCATCTCAATCTAAAAATAATAATAATATTTTTTATTATTATTTTTGTTTTTCGCTAATTCACTAGTTTCTCTTCGTAGATAAACGAGAAGGTAAAATGAATAAAATCTTGCACACTTGTGAAGTAAATTTTTTGGTTTCTAAAACGAGACTTTTATAGATAGAAGGGATTATATAATCTCCGGACTCAACGTTCCTGGTTTATTTATTTAGATATGACAGAACCCACCACGGTAATTAAGAAAAAAAATTCCAATTTACTCTTACTTTTATTTTTTTTTTAATTTCTCTTTTTTTTTATTTATCATTTTATTATATATAAATAAATATCAATATTTCATAAAAATCTGAAGAGGAATATTCATTTGACTGAAGAAAATTTTTGATAAATATTTAATAGAATTGGTTGATAATCAAAGTGTTGTACTCACCACAATTGATTTCATATTCTAAAAATTTATTAGGATCGGGAAAAAAATATAAATATGTAAAATGGAAAATATACTACATTTGATAATCAAAACCAGGAAAGCGTGATAGGCGTGAAAAAAATGAAAAACCATAAGAATTATTAAGAATAATATTATTTGAAATCTTAAATTTTATAAATGATAATAATGATGGTTCTATGAGAAGCCAAAAGAAACGTTTGAATAAAGTTAATAACTTGATACTTAATACTTTTAAATTTTTAAATTGTATAAAAATAACAATAAAGATGATCCCTAGCGGATATAAGTCTTGTAAGTAAAATTTAACTTATGTTTGTTGTATTATTATTATTAACTAATAGCGTTTAAACCTTATCTGTATTACGGTCAACTTTCTACTTAACCGATGATGCTATGCTGCAGTGTTAATAAGATAATTTGTTGCAATTTATAAAAAAACTTATGTAATTATTATAACATACAGTATATTTATTCGTAGCTTTTCATTTGATATTTGATTTTTCATGAAAATACATAATTAAATCGTTCAATATACTGTGAAATAGGGTTTATATTAAAATATATATATACAAAAAATATGAATTAATTTATTTTTTGGCTTATGTTTCATGAAGAATATTTCTTTTAATTTATAATTAATAAAATATACAGTTCAATTAATTCTCGCAAACACATAATTCTTCCAGTCATCTAATGAATTGGATGATCAATCAAGTCAATATAATTCTACAATTAGATAATTAACTTTAAACTGAAAAATTTAAGAAGATTAAGATTTAATAATTTAAAATTAATAAAAATTAATATTTCAAAAATAGTTTCACTAATAAATTTATTCTTTAAATAATTTATTCATTCGTATAGAACTGCTTGCAAATGGAATTTAATTAATTATTCATTTAAATTCATTCTCTATATATGTCGAAGTCTAAAAGATAGAAATTAATGAAATGATTATTATAATAATAATACTGATGATTGATGTTAAATGAAAAGTTTAACAGACAGATTTTTATTAATTAATTTTGGTTAATAATAAAAAAAAATATTGAAAGATATCAATGAACGAATCAATGAATTAAAAACCAAATACGTGGAAATTGAAATTTATCAATTAAATTATGCAATATTACATCATATTTAATTCGTAAGAAAAGTCAAAGAATTTAATTTATTATATAATATGAATCATATGTATTTTAATTAACATTGATTAATAAAGCTTCGAATTTGATTCATATTTAACAATAATAAAATTAATCAAAAAAAGAACAATTAGAGATACATGAAGTTTTAATGATAAATTTAGAAGAAAAAAACTAAGAAAATTTTTTTGAGATTTAAAGTTTAAGAATTATTACTAACAATGATGATAATACATTGGCTAGTATCATTATCATATGAGTGGACAAATTATCATCACTTTCACCATCCTATTAAATTTAAATAAAATTAATATAATAGAAATTTATGATTACACTTAAATCCACATCCATAATTATTGTTATCATCCTCTTCATTTTGTTATTGCCTTCATTATTATCATTAAAACCAAATTTAAATCTTCGTCATCCTCATTATTATCATTGTGATTGTTATCAATATTATTAATTATTATTAATATTATTGTTATTATTGTTAACATTATTAATTTTTGGCCTTTTTTGGTGGCCGACCACATGGACGCTTAATAATGTCTTAAATAAATAATAATTAATAAAATTTATTAAATTAATTCAAAATTCATTATTACTTATGATTTACCTTGCTTCACACTACTGTGTTTTTTCTGGGCTTCTTTGGTTGCATAGTTGGGAATGGTGGTGCAGCTACTATTTAAAAAGAATAAAAAGAATGAAATTTTTTTTAATAATTGATCACACATACAATTGATCGATTTTCATCTCGATAGTTCTTGATTTGATCCAGATAAGCGTTACTATAATCAATACACAAATTTTAATACTTACATAGAGCATTCCTATTATGGGTTAAGAGTGATTCATTTCTTGATTCTTCATTATTTGCTTCATTATTTGTCTGGCATTTTCATTTTTTTGTTGATTTTTTGTTCTTTGATTTCACTATAAATAAAAAATAAGTCATTAACTCTTTTTCATTTTCAATATTTAAGAATACATACAAGTATTTTAATTTTAATATGACGACAGAAGCTGAGACAGCAGCAAGAGCAGTTAAGGTGACAGACCACAACATTAATTTTGATTCATTTTAAAAGTGCCCAAAAACAGTTTTATAGAAGGAAAAGCTAAAAGTTAAAAGCAGTATGTAAATCAAAGATAAGAGTAAAGTTGTAGTTTCAGAGTAAATAATAACAAGAAAATAGTGAGTTAAGGGATTAAATTTCAAGATCAAGCTAGTAAACAATTGGATTTTTATATTTAATTTTATGTATGTTTACATAACGCGTCCAGTTTAAACAATTTCTTAATTTTTTTTGATTAAGTGTTACTTAAAATTTTATTAATTGTTATAGAACATTTTCTAATAATATCAGATTCACCTTCACAATAGAAATCAAATAATTGAATGTTTATTTCTTTTTTACAATGTTGATCTCACAATACTTTCCAGATATGAAAAAAATAAGGTATAAAAGACTCCATAATCCCCATAATTTTATTTTTTGAATATTTTCAAATTTACTTAGGTATTTAGACAGGTTAATCATTAACATGCAATTGTTTTTTCTTTCAAATATTTTTAAATATGAACCCGCCAAGTAACTCGAAAAAACCATACTTTTTGCAACTTTTATCTAGAGGAAATCTGGAATCAAAACACTCAGCATTAGTAACCTAAATGAAAGTGTTTGAGGATGAGCTAGATGTATGAAAGAAAGAACAGGAAACCACCGAAGCTGAGTTAGACTTAAAGAATAATGAATTAGAAGTCACCATTGCCAAATTAGGAACAAAAAATTAAGCACTAAAAATGCAACAAACTAGGCATACATAACCAAGAATTGGTGACTACAAATGTTGAGCTAGTTGCCCGAATTAAAGAATTGGAGGTCTAATACCGGAATAAACGGTCAGAAGAAAGAAATTGAAACGTCAAATTCTAACTTAAACGTATGCAACCAAGAATTAGAGGTTTTAAATAAAGGATTAACTACATTAACTAAAGATCTAGAATCTTCAAATGCTATGTTAACTCGAACCAAAGAATTAGAGGCTCCTAACACCAAATTGATGCTTCAAATTACAAGTTAGCTGCACAAACTAAAGAATTAAAAGCTTCTAACATCACAAAATAAGGAATCCGGGGCTGCCCCTGTTAGCTGCACAAAAGAAGGCATATTCAGATTTAACTGTTGAATCAGATGCGAAAATGAAGAAGTTAAAGGCTTCCAATACTCAATACTGAATTAGCAGTTCAGATGGAGAAAATAAAGATCTCTACCTCTAATTAAGAGTTAATAGTCTACAAGAAGGATTTGAAGGCTTCCAATGCAGAATTGGACTCTAAACTTAAAAAAGTCGAAGACTTATTCTGAGTTGATGGCTGATAATGAAAAATTGGAATTGAAAACTCAAGTTTTGTTTTCTCTTTTTTCTTGTTCAAAACATTCAGTCTATAATACATTTTCAATATATGTATCTTTTTAGTTGACGCGGGACATTGAAGGATGTAAGGATAAATTTGGGAGAATTCTCACCGCACTCGAAGAAAAACAATATGATCCTGATTGAATATACTCAATTGGCAGTTTTACTACCTCATATTTTGGTTTATAATGAATAAATTTTATAAATAAATAAATGAATTTTTTAAATGTGGTATTTAATTATATGAAAAAATCAAAAATTTAGAACAAGAATGAAACGAATTCACTTGATCCTTAATAAGGAGCTTTGAATTATTTCCATAATACCAGAACTACAATGAGGAATCTAAAATTACCAATTCCTGTTACAAAATTCGAAATTTCATTTCTTTGGCATCAGAAGATGATGAAGTAACGTAATCAAATTTATCAAGCAGTTATCATATCGACGACCTAGATAAATTTTTCACATTCGATTATGCAGACGAACAAATTTGGCCGAAAGATTATTCATCTAATGTTAATCTTGCTAAAATCAATGGCATAGAATAAAATTTTGTGTGATGAAAAATTCATTGATATTTTATACTCATTCAATTTATATCAAAATGTTAATTCTGATACATACTATAAACGAACAAACTTCTACCTTATATAAACGAACAGAAAATGGCTGAAGTATGTTAGAATGCAATCAAGAAAGTGATAATCAGTGGAGGCCGTGCAACTTGACACTTTTCAAAAATTATTTTAATAAATGGACAAGTGAAAATGATACAATTGATAAATTTATTCAAGATGCTCAAATAAATGCTGATTGTTATAGAAAAGTAATATAATGGATGCCTTATACCAGTACGATCACGTTTTATGTGTAACATGAAATGTGGGAGGGATGGATGTATTCAACTTTATTGATGTCGCTTATGCAGATTTTGGTGATTTCTTTTTTTAGTATTAATTATGATTTTTGTTTGTCTAATTTGGGAAGGTGTTATGGTTTTTGAATTTTTGTTAACAATCGTAATGATGATGAGTATACATGTTCCCAAAATTGATTTTGGATTTTTGAGGTATTTCGACTTTTTAAGATTTATGCAGAATCCATTCTATATATGGAAGTAAAAAAAGTACCCAGTTATATGTATCTTCAATCAAAGAATAAATTTGGGTGATCAAAAAATTTCGGGTTTTAAGTAAAATAATTTCGTCTTCTATGAAAAANAGGCCGTGCAACTTGACACTTTTCAAAAATTATTTTAATAAATGGACAAGTGAAAATGATACAATTGATAAATTTATTCAAGATGCTCAAATAAATGCTGATTGTTATAGAAAAGTAATATAATGGATGCCTTATACCAGTACGATCACGTTTTATGTGTAACATGAAATGTGGGAGGGATGGATGTATTCAACTTTATTGATGTCGCTTATGCAGATTTTGGTGATTTCTTTTTTTAGTATTAATTATGATTTTTGTTTGTCTAATTTGGGAAGGTGTTATGGTTTTTGAATTTTTGTTAACAATCGTAATGATGATGAGTATACATGTTCCCAAAATTGATTTTGGATTTTTGAGGTATTTCGACTTTTTAAGATTTATGCAGAATCCATTCTATATATGGAAGTAAAAAAAGTACCCAGTTATATGTATCTTCAATCAAAGAATAAATTTGGGTGATCAAAAAATTTCGGGTTTTAAGTAAAATAATTTCGTCTTCTATGAAAAACTATTTCGACTTTTTTCCCCAAAATTGCAATTTCGGGGCCCCAAAATAATTTTGCGTGCAAGTATAATGATGAGTGTAAATCTTTTATGATTTACAAACGATGTCATCGTGACTATTTAGTTTGTACATTTTATGTTTATTAGTAATCGCGATCAAATTTATAATTAAAATTTGTGAATTGATTGTCATTCGATATGTAATTAATGTGTAATTGATTTGTAATAGTGAATTTTCGAATATATAATTATTTATTTTTTATTTAACAAAAATAAATATTTTTATTTGGTATCCATTATTTGTTCAAGTATAAGAAAATAATTTTTTCGTTCTATCACTTTTAGTATTGTGGTTCTATTAGGCAATAATCATTACTTAAATATGTAAATGTAAATTTTGAACTTTGAGTTATTAGGTGTACGTGCTAATTTTTGATTGTGTTTGTTAGGGATGATGTTGTAATTTTGGATGATTATAAATCAAAGCGTAAGCAACAAAAAGCTGTTAGATGAGCTGATGTGGGTTACCGTCAACACGAACGAGAATGACAACATAAACGGCGTGAAATTCAACGTGCTAAAAAACGAGAAATCTGTGTTGAAAAGGATATCCGAGCAATAGATGCGCATGTTCCGTTACGTGTTTTAGAAATGAATGACGAATACGATTTACTGGAAGATTGGCCAAGACTATACTTGCACGCTAAATTATTTTGGGACCCCAAAATTGCAATTTTGGGGAAAAAAGTCGAAATAGTTTTTTATAGAAGACAAAATTATTTTACTTAAAACCCGAAATTTTTTGACCACCCAGATTTATTCTTTGATTGAAGATACACATAACTAAGTACTTTTTTTACTTCCATATATAGAATAGATTCTGCATAAATTTCAAAAAGTCGAAATACCTCAAAAATCCAAAATCAATTTTGGGAACATGTATAGCCAAGACCGATTAGCAAGGCTGTTGCGAATAATGTACTAGCGGAATTTCGTGAGAGTGTTGGTTACGATTCGTTTAGGGAGTTACCTTGTGCAGTTTGTTCTGGTTTGTGTTTGAATGAACATTCGACTACTGTCTCTGTGCGTGAAATAAACTTGCTGTTGCTCGAAGCTAGTAAGTATTATGAAAACCCTTTTTTTGAAATTGACTTTGTTTATGGTCACCCATATATATGCGAGAGTGGTTGTAAAATTTTGTTAGATAAAGACAGATTTATTGAAAGAGGTACAGACGGCAAAAACGAAGATCCCTTCGATCTTCGAATTTGCAACAGTTGTAAACGATCACTAGATGCAGGTAACACTCCGATCTTTTCGTTAGCGAATATGTTGATTGGAACAACTCCACGGTGTCTTCAAGGATTAACGATACCGGAGCAGCTTTTAATATCTACTGGTTATATGTGTATAAATCTTATTCAATNCAAAATCAATTTTGGGAACATGTATAGCCAAGACCGATTAGCAAGGCTGTTGCGAATAATGTACTAGCGGAATTTCGTGAGAGTGTTGGTTACGATTCGTTTAGGGAGTTACCTTGTGCAGTTTGTTCTGGTTTGTGTTTGAATGAACATTCGACTACTGTCTCTGTGCGTGAAATAAACTTGCTGTTGCTCGAAGCTAGTAAGTATTATGAAAACCCTTTTTTTGAAATTGACTTTGTTTATGGTCACCCGTATATATGTGAGAGTGGTCGTAAAATTTTGTTAGATAAAGACAGATTTATTGAAAGAGGTACAGACGGCAAAAACGAAGATCCCTTCGATCTTCGAATTTGCAACAGTTGTAAACGATCACTAGATGCAGGTAACACTCCGATCTTTTCGTTAGCGAATATGTTGATTGGAACAACTCCACGGTGTCTTCAAGGATTAACGATACCGGAGCAGCTTTTAATATCTACTGGTTATATGTGTATAAATCTTATTCAATTTACTAATCGAAAACATACACATCATAAGATAAAAGGCCACGTAATTACTTTCACGCAAGAACCGACATCGCTTTCTACAATTTTACCTTTGCCACTATATCGACTGTGTAATCGTATAAAAGTGGTATTTGTTGGAGAGAAACGACCGTCGGAAAAACAATTGAAAAAGGTGTTATGTGTAAGGAAAAATAAAATCGTTATAGCTTTGGGATGGTTGATGGATCACAATGTCCTATATAAAAACATTAAGCTTGATAAAGCAGCACTAGATTCTTTACCGGTGAATGGGGTACCGACTGCTTTGTTGACGACAACTGTGATGGTTAATGTTAAACCTGAAAAGGTAGAACATTACACCGGATACGTAACGGATCCGATTGATGGAAATGAAATGAATAATAACTTAGACAATGTCGACGAAGAAAAATTGAGCGATGAAGAAAGCACATCTGAGTTGTGTGATTCTACCAATAATTCGGCTGAACTGAGAAATTCGGGTATGACGTATGCTGATGGTGTTCCTATTTCAGAACAAGAACACACTTTGAAATTACTCGAAAAATTGATCCAAGAATCGACTGTTGAACAAATTTCTTCTCATGCGATACTAATGCCGCACTCGAGAATACCTAAAAATGAATACGTGGATCCATCACTTTTACCAGCCGCATTTCCTACTCTATTTCCCTACGGAGTCGGTGGTCATGAAGATAATTTTCGCAAATATCGTATACCGTTTAATCAATATATCAGACACCTGCTGCAACTTCGTGAACCTAAATTTAGACACCATCGTTCATTTATTTTTGCTACATTTGATATATTGCGAAGAAGAGAAATTGCATCGGGAACGTATTTGACGGCTAAACAAACAAATTTCGAACGATCGGCTAATTTGATTTCGAAACTTACACTGAACGACGTAAAAATTGCGATCGAACAAGAACGAAATGACCAACCGATAACAAATGGAGCGATACTCGAACTAACAAAAAATGTAAATGTTGTCGGTAAGAAAATTATGGGCTCACCTTATTCGCAGAACTTTCTCCGTAACGAAATTCGTGCTGTTATAATACGAGATGGTTCACCTTCGTTATTTGTGACCATCAATCCTGCAGATCTTCACAGTTCAATTGTGATGATGTACGCGGGAAAAGAAATAGATGTCAATACTTTGCTTCCAGAGGATTTTCTGACCATGACGGAAAGAGCTAGATTGGCTCACCTCGATCCGACTGCAGTGGCAAAGTATTTTAATATTGTGATAGAAAAGATAATTAAATTTATTCTTGGCTATAAAAAACCGGGGGGTGGTGTATTAGGTAAAATAAAAAATTACTATGCAGTGACGGAATATCAAAACCGCGGAACACCTCATTGTCATATGTTAATTTGGCTTCAGGGTGCCCCTGATCCTATTGAATTACGAAATCGTCTTAAGTTTGACGATTTCAGAGAACGATTGATGCTTTATGTGAACGATATTGTTAAGGAAGACGTTAGTTACCTTTTTCCAAATGGTGACTACTTGACTGATGAAATGTTGGATGCTGAGTACAAAGCCCCGAAAACTAATTTAGAAAAAAAAATTCATCCGTAAATTCTACCTATCCCGGATCCGCGATCTCCTAGCTTTGATGAAGAATTTCGTTTCGATGTCCTCAGAATTGCAAAACGCACGTTGTTCCACAGGTGCACCAAGTCGTGTAAAAAATATCGTCGTGGCCGAACATCTGATTGTCGTTTTGACTTCCCTCGCGAATTGGTAGAAGCACCTGGGAAAATTTATCCTGAACTCGGAATCATCGCTCTTCAACGTCGCAATGCTTATATCAACAATCATAACCCTTATATAACCGCAAGTTGCCGTGGAAATAATGACATTAGATTTATTGCAACTGTTAAGTTGGCACTTGCGTACATTCATTATATAACAGATTATATAACAAAATCTGACATGAATACTCATAATTCGTTTCTCATGTGTGCAATGACCTTAAATAAATTTGTTACTGAAGTACCAAGTTCAGACGAATCGTCGAACGATTTTATGCTAAGATCACAAAAACTCGTTACGATGTGTCTCAACAAAATTGTGGGACAAACGGAGATGACTGGACCCCAAATATCTGCATATCTTTTAGGTTTTAAAGATCACTACACACCGAACAAATTTGTCTTGATATATCTCAACTCTTTTGAAACATACTTGACTTCGCGATATCCGATCAGGAACTCACCCGAATCGATGTTTTCGGAAAATTCGGACACCAGCAGTGATGAAGATGAACTAGACCTAGAAAATAGTAGCGAATATGATTAAACTAATGATGAAATGTTTACAGTAATAAATTTTGGTAAACGAATAGGTGCAGTAAATTTACGGATTGACTATATGTATCGCGGTGAACAATTAGAAAATATGTGTCTTTATGATTATGTTTCAACAGTTCATAAAATAAAGATCAACGAAAAAGAACTGAACAAACTTAATAGACAAAAAAACCGAGAGGGATGTGCTAGATCGTTTTTTATTTTTGGGTGGAGAAAAAAAATGCGATGAAAATTGTGATCACAGTATAATACATCCACAACATTCGACACATATACAAATCCATTGGTCTCATGAAAGTGATAAAATACCTGTATTATGCGGAAAAGGTGTACCACCTAAGAATGATCTAAAAAACATAGAACGTTATGGACTCTGTATCCTTTTACTGTTCAAACCGTGGACTAATGCTGATGATTTAATGGGTAAATACAACTNATCAGGAACTCACCCGAATCGATGTTTTCGGAAAATTCGGACACCAGCAGTGATGAAGATGAACTAGACCTAGAAAATAGTAGCGAATATGATTAAACTAATGATGAAATGTTTACAGTAATAAATTTTGGTAAACGAATAGGTGCAGTAAATTTACGGATTGACTATATGTATCGCGGTGAACAATTAGAAAATATGTGTCTTTATGATTATGTTTCAACAGTTCATAAAATAAAGATCAACGAAAAAGAACTGAACAAACTTAATAGACAAAAAAACCGAGAGGGATGTGCTAGATCGTTTTTTATTTTTGGGTGGAGAAAAAAAATGCGATGAAAATTGTGATCACAGTATAATACATCCACAACATTCGACACATATACAAATCCATTGGTCTCATGAAAGTGATAAAATACCTGTATTATGCGGAAAAGGTGTACCACCTAAGAATGATCTAAAAAACATAGAACGTTATGGACTCTGTATCCTTTTACTGTTCAAACCGTGGACTAATGCTGATGATTTAATGGATAAATACAACTCATGGCATGAAGCGTGTAACACTTTTTTACAAAATCCAAACCTGTCGACGCGACTCCGATCTATAATTAATAACATTGAACTTTTACACCGATGTGCAGAAGAAACAGTTTTGGATCACCGTTTACGTCAAGTAGCACACGAAAACCCAGAAATTGTAAAGATTCAACGAATAAGAGAGATCCGTGATGGAATATGATGATACTGGTGGCGCAGAAATACCGATGGCCAATACGATTTTGACGTTGATAACTCAATTTCGTTAAATCCATACGAAATTATGCATACCGGGTTACGTGATGCAAAATTTGTTGATGATGCCATGCTCCATTTATATTTGAAAGACAAATTTAACAACAAAAAAATAGTGCAACAAAATTTTCGGAAAGAGTCTGACGTATCGAATAACGATAAACAAAAAAATTATGTACGACCTTCTTGCGAGGATGATAATCGCTTAGTTAAAACATGGTAAAAAATCATAGCGTCGAAAAAGGGAATAGAACCACAGATTCTGAAAAAACCCGCATTTCATGGCCTACCTCATATCTAACTTTGCAATTAATGTTTCAAAAATTTTCGTCTGATCTCAACAATGAACAAAAAAAAGCTTTCTCACTTGTTTGTAACCATCGTGAACAGAACTACCCCGGTAACCCTAACAAACCACCCCAATTGTTAATGTACTTAGGTGGTGCTGGAGGTACTGGCAAATCAAAAGTCATCAAAGCTATTACTGAATACTTTAACCAAATCGGTCAAAAACAAACCCTTGTTCTCTGTGCACCGACTGGTGTTGCCGCGTCAAATATCGGTGGATGTACACTTCATTCTTTGTGCGGTTTCAAGTTTGACAATGACGATAACAGTTATAAATATAATTTTCCCCAGGGTATATTAAAAAAAACCCTTCAGGAACGTTGGAAGAACATAGAATATCTTATCTTAGACGAAGTTTCTATGGTAGGACAAAAACTTATGACAAAATTACACGCGTGCATTAAAGAAGCGAAACATTTTCAAAATGACGAAATACCCTTTGCTGGTCTAAATATCATCTTTGCTGGTGACTTCCTGCAACTCTCGCCTGTACTTGATCATCCATTATATCAAACAAACGATATCAACAAAACTATAAATTCACACGAAAACCAAACACGAACTGACAACCCCGTCAATACTCGAATATTAATCAATACCAGCGGCAGAGAATTGTGGGAATCAGTAAAACATATGATTATTTTAAAAAAACAGATGCGTCAAATTGATGATCTGACGTATGCAGACATATTGACTAACTTGCACCATGGTCACCTAACACCGACCCAATATAGAATTCTCTATGAACGTATAACAACAGACGTTGAAATGAACTCTTCCGAATGGAAAAATGCCATATTTTTGGTTCGAAGAAACGACTTACGAATACAAATTAATTTCAATGCTACGATCGAACATGCTAAAAATCTCAATCAACCAGTTTATTATGTACTTGCTGAAGACACATACAAAAAAAAACCGGTCCACAGCAACATACGGCAAAAATTTTTAAGTGTATCGGACACGAAATCAAATGCACTATGTGGAATATTACCATTGTCAATAGGTATGAGAGTAGAATTAACAATCAATATTTGTACCGATGACGGTATGGTAAATGGCGCTCAGGGAATACTTCGTAAGATTGTATATGACACTGAGTCACCAATAGAAGAAAACATAAGCAACGACGTAAAAAATATTATCCTCGATAAACCGCCTAAATATGTAATAATAGAACTCTTAAACAAAAAACCGGGCCCGTATGATGAACTTTCACCAAATAATGTACCGGTTTATCCAGTTATGCGAAAATGCAAATACGTGTGTAAAACGAAAAATGGATCAAATTTGACTCACAAATTCCAAAGAATCCAATTGCCTGTTACTATACGTGTTGCCCAAATCCCAAATAATTTGGGATTTGGGACGTCAAAATGCACAAATTACTAGTATTTGGGATTTGGGATTTGGGATTTGGGATTTCGGCAAAAAATACTAATTATAATTTGGGATTTGGGATTTGGGATTTCGGCATTTGGATTTTGAATTTGGGTGGTAGGTATACCTGTTACACCAGCTTTTGCGATCACAGAATTCAAATGTCAAGGCACTACATTAAAAAAAATAATTGTTGATTTAAACGGCGGAAAAATAGGAGCTGGTATGTATGTAATGTTATCTCGAGTACAAAAGCTAAAAGACATGATGATACTTCGACCTTTTGACCAATCAAAACTTAATATAAAAATAAACCCCGACCTCAAGAAAGAACTCGAACGTTTTAAAAGATATTCAGAAATAACTGAACAACTATTTATATAACACAAAAATAACCGAACTATTTATATAACACAAAAAAATCTAATGTACTACATATATATAATGTTGCTAAGATACTTAAAATAAAAAATTTGTATAACAAACTTTAATAAACAAATACTACATGCTAGATTTTTTTTTCTTATTGTATATTGCTTTTCTTTTATTCACTTTTTACGACTGCGCCCTCTTCCTTTGTTTTCATTAATGGTACTTAATTTTGAAATATTATTTTCGTTCGTGCATTCTTTATTTAGTTCGAAAACATTCTTATCTTCAATCACATCGGAATCATCTTGCTCGTGATCTTCTTTTTCCACTTTTACACGTTTAGATAATTGAATACCGGAATTTAACGAATCGATCGTAGGTTGATTTGTCTCCTCGCGTTTATCACTATCTTCGATCGTGTGTACTTTAGATGAATTTCCTTTGGCATCCTGGCAAGCAGTCAAAAGTAATGACCAAACAGATTTAAATGAATCCGGTGTGGTTTGGGAGTTGCTTAAATTAAAAAATTTTTTTTTGTCTACAGCAGGAATGTCGATATAAGAAGTTTCAACTGCATATACGAATAAATCATCTTGAATAATTTCTAACTGTCCAATAACAAAAAGTAACAACTCATCTGGTCGAGTGGGATTCATCAAGTACTTAAATCGGATATTATTGTAAGGAAACACTATTGCAATAATGTAATCACTACTATGACTAACATAATCCTTTACCAATACTTTAACCATCGCATTCTCGTTATTAACCTTTTTCGCGATATCCTGAACAATGCCAACTAACGAAGCCTTTAACGGACATCTATTTAAACCGGGACCCTTCTCAATCTTGAGATGAGTTGATGAGGAAACAGTCATCTGTATAAAAAGGAGTTAACTGTTATCTCTTTCAATATAATTAAAACAAACAAAAAAAATATTTATTCTTTACTTTTAACCTAAAGTTGCCATTGTAACTTCCGGTTGCAACTTTTCCACCCACGCAATAATATTCATCTTTCTTAAAGACAGATTGAATATTAGGATCCCTCTCATAACGGTCAAGTGGAACAAATAGAACCAATTCGATGTCACAGTCCTCAACACCAACTGGATATGTGCCTACTGCCCACACAACAGTCAAATTTGTTTCCTTTTTATCTGTCAAACGAACTTGATTGATTCTAACAATCGTATCAACGCAACACGGCATTGCGTATATCACAAAAATAAAAATAAAAAAACTTAATGATTTTATTAGTAAACCACCTTTATTTATACACACATACACCTTACATCATAATATCATAATTTCAAAACTTCAATTACCAACTATGATAAAATTTCCTAAATCGATATACAAAAAAATTAAATAAACACATATTTTATATAATCAGACTCTAANGTTGCAACTTTTCCACCCACGCAATAATATTCATCTTTCTTAAAGACAGATTGAATATTAGGATCCCTCTCATAACGGTCAAGTGGAACAAATAGAACCAATTCGATGTCACAGTCCTCAACACCAACTGGATATGTGCCTACTGCCCACACAACAGTCAAATTTGTTTCCTTTTTATCTGTCAAACGAACTTGATTGATTCTAACAATCGTATCAACGCAACACGGCATTGCGTATATCACAAAAATAAAAATAAAAAAACTTAATGATTTTATTAGTAAACCACCTTTATTTATACACACATACACCTTACATCATAATATCATAATTTCAAAACTTCAATTACCAACTATGATAAAATTTCCTAAATCGATATACAAAAAAATTAAATAAACACATATTTTATATAATCAGACTCTAAGAACTAAAATTAAATAATTATCACATTGCATCCGTATTAATAATAATCATTAAATCAATTAACTAAACTATATTAAAGAATGCATCCGATCAAACGATATACGATCGTACTGGTCCTGCGCAGAATCGCATGATGCGCAGCTACCCTAATGATAGATTTCAATATGTTATGGTACTATTTATTATACGAAGTGGGCTGATGAATATATTATAAGATGGGACATTGAAAATCAACAATGGAAGAGATCAACATGATCATGATATAAATGAAGATTTTTTAAATGAGGTAAAGTAATGAACGAAAATATTTTTTGAAATATATAATATTGATGGTAATTCACTTGAAGACAAATTGTTTTTCATTTTTTTTATGGAATTACAGAAGATCCAGAAGTTCACGAATATAGATTATTTAAAAAATAATTTAATAATTTCGGTTGGGGTAGTAAATTATTACATTTATCAATGAATTTTTAAAATTCATGAATTAAATATAGTATAGTTAATCGTATTCCGGAAATATTTTAAAAAGTAGTTTGGAAAGCGATTATGTATCTATATCAGATTTTTAAATGAGTAAATTAATTACGGAAAACATCAAAATTACTAAAAGAATATCCCAATATTATGCATGATAAAGATTTGGCTTTTAAAACATGTAATGGATTTCGACCAAATATTCCATTTCATACTTCTAAATTAATTACACAAATAATCATGATGCTCGAATTACACATCGACATTTAATGCTCTTCAGCATCTCTGATAAAGAGAAACTCAGGTGATCTATTGAGTTATATCAAAAATCTTAGGAAACAAAAGAGATTTCAAATAAGAAAAATAGTAATCAATATTTATTTATTTATCAAATAAACTTTAAAAAAATTTAATTAGCATATAATTCCCATGGCGAGTAATTTATTTGTATCAAGTGATTGATGAGATTGATGATGATGTAAAAGGAATTAACACTAATTTAAATTTCTCTCACTAGAATAGGTGCGCCTGCGACTATTTTTTAGATTATATAAATTAAAGACTTCAGGAAAATATGTTGCATTAAAAAGTTTATATGATAACATTTATTCGTTTAAAAGTTTAGCTGGAAACATAAATCAATATGACAAAAGATTTAGCAAGAGGCCGATAGATCATTCATCAAATGCTGTTCATAAAGTATTTATAAGTCAGAAATAATTATGTAAATTTTGAATTACAGAAATCAAATATGCTGATTCATAAAGGATTACAGATTTACAATTGAAATTGCTGCATTATTAATAACAGTAATGACAGCAATAATAATTCATAATAGTAATGATAATTATGATAATAGTTAAAAATAGATCATCCAAGCTTTTTAATTATAAAGCTTCCTTGATTCACATAATAATTTGACATAAATCAAAAAACAATCAGTCATTATTAGAAGAAATTTCTCCTCTTAATAATTTTGACGATTAAAGATAATTATAATATATTGGTAAAAAAACGGTTAATTAATTAAATAATTAGTTGATTTGAATAAATTAAAAAATAAATAAGTGGAAAATATTACAAAAAATATATTTATTTTCATTTTGAACTTGTTCAGATAATTATAATAATTGAACTGCAATTTTAAATTTTCATAATGAATTTAACAACAATTGTTTAGAGGGTGTAGTTTTTTCGAGCAGGATACAACCATTTCTTAATCTTGATCCATTTAAAAATATAAAGAATAATATTATTATTATTGCTGTTATTAAATATTTTGTAAAAATATTACTTACTCTAACATTAGGATCTTTTAGGCAAATAGAAAACCTTTATAATTTTAGCAAATTATTGTAAAGCACGTTTCATTAATCATAATCAGTTTGGCAATAATTTTTTTTAATAATATTAATATTTCCATTGTCATTTTGGTAATATACTATTTGTGCCAATACTAATAAATAAAACATACTTTATTTCTAAAAAAAAATTTGGCATGAGAGCTAATTTTCATAAGAAATTTAATAAATATAATGACAAATGTTTCAACGAGCACCGCTAAAATATTAATTTCACAGATTATATCTATATTTTTAACAGAACTGAGAATCACTAAAATATCACAGACGGCCAATTTCACGGTGTTATCTATTATGTTTACTTTTTTATTGGTCGATAAAATAAATAAGCATAATACGTAATTGCGCCATTACGCACGTAAATTTAAAATCCAAAAAAAAAATACTTTGATTCAACAAATATTAATAAATTTGCATTGCATTTAAGTAAATGCTTGATAACATGTGCGTAAAAAGAATACCACATCATGAAATAAAATAAATTTTTATTATGCCCAAGCCCGTGAGCCAAATCACATCCGAAAAAGGGTTTTTGCAAAAAATAAAAAGGTGATCACCAAAGGAACAAATTGATCGTGCATCTCATAACTTTTAGACTCGATGCAGTGACTTAACACTATGGTTATGGACCCTCTGAATCAAAAATTTTCCAATTTAAAAAAAATATAATATTTTTTTTTTTTATTTCATGTTTTATTAACATAAATCATTTATATCCTTACTTCACTTACCTGCTATCATTATTATTACTGTTTGGTTTAGGTTTTATTTTTAATTAAAAATTGAGTTAATATTCAAATAAATGATCGAATAAAAATCAATTTAAAGCAGCTTTGGGGGTTATCTGTGATCCAACACTAATTTAGTCTTTGATTGATCTGGTTTACTTACACATTTATATTCACAAGATCTTAATCCGTTCTCACTCATGATTTAATGTATCTTTATATCCCAAATTAGTGTGAGTGTGCCATATAGTTTTTAGTTTATTATATTATAAAAAATGTATCAGCTCTAAATTATTTCACTACTTTCATTTAAAAATATTAAAATATAATTATATACCTGCTTATTATGTAATTCTAGGATATATCATTCAGAATTAATGCCTTAAAATAAAGTTTGATTTTTACATAATGCTTAATATAGATAATACTTATAAATAAGGCAATAATAATACAATAATATAATAAATAATTATGAGGTTATGATGGGCTCTAAAAAATTATTTTTATAATAAAGAAATAGAGAAATAAATAATAAATAAATTGTTAAAAAAATGGAGGAAAAATTGTTAGTAGAAATAGAAATAGAACAAAAAAAAGAGAATCATAAAAGAAATGAAATGCTAGTAGAAACAGAAATTATTAGAAAAACATAAAATTGGCAATAAAATAAAAATTAATACAGGGAAGTGAAGTGGTGGAACACAAGGAGGTAGAGGTAAGGTGAAGGTGGAGGTGAAGGAGGTGAAAGTGAAGATGGAGTTTGGAGGTAGAGTGTGTATTGTAGGTGAGTGTGGTGAAACAAATGAAGAGAACAACAAAACACAGAAAATGGAAGATTAAAAGAAATTTAATTGATCAAATTATTTAAAAAAGACTTTGAAATGAGAAATTTCACAAACAACCTTTTAATGCAACTAGCTTTTAATAACAAAAACAGTGAGAAATACAGTATGTGATGACATATCACATATGGGAGTCATGATATTCAGTTATGCTTATAAATAATATCGCTCCACCAAAAAATAATAACTAAAACGTGAATAAAAATCCAATTTGAGCAAGGAAGAATCGGATAAACGTTATATTCATTACAGATTATGTGTTCACTGATTTACTTTAAATATATATTCAAATAATTCTCATTTTTTGCGGTGCTTTATTTGCTCCCAAGAATTTTTTCCTTTCATTTTTTTTTCTTGGGGATATAGAGACCAGACCGATATAATTGATTATAAAAATTCATGAATCTATTTAATGTTAATAAATTAATTGTGGTCGAAATATCGAAATAATAAAATAATTAAAATAATCAAAATAAAGTAATCAAAATAATTAAAATAATTAAAATAATTCAAAATGGATGAAATACAATTCAATTGAACGATCATTTTCTATTAGATCAATGAATATTCTAATGGTTATCATTCAAATGGTTACTCTAATGATCACGCATAATAATTCCAAAAATATAAAATATAGATAATTTCAATTTTCATCATTATTATTATCCACCGCAATATATTGAATTTAATTTGGACGGTATAAATATCGATAAATATAAAGAATAGCATAAATAGGGATAAACGACGACTGTAAATTATTTAATAAATCCATCAAGCCATTCTGCTTTGTATACTGTGCCAAAACCCCCTTTAGCAAGGCATGTTACATTCTCAAGTTTGTCAAATGGAATCCATTCAATAATTTCTTGATATATTTTTGCATTAAGTTGTATTTGTTGAATAAATTTATCAATTTCTCTATCTCCACTTGCCCATTTATCGAATTCATTTTGAAATTGTCTGGCATTACATGGACAGCACCAATTTCTAGTGATATATTGATGACATTTACTACATACTCTAAAAACATTATTGGTAATTTATTAGAGAATTATTATGTTATTAAAACATTGATTTCAATAATATAAATTTAAATACTCACGGACTGTAATATAATTTATATTGATTAGTTTATTATTGATTAGAGAATTGTTATATAATATTATTGATTTAAATAATTATAAAATTAAATACTCACTCGCTGTAATATAATTTATATTGATTAGTTTATAATTGATTAGAGAATTGTTATATAATATCAAAACATTGATTTCAATACTTATAAAATTAAATACTCACGGACTGTAATATAATTTATATTACAGAGAGTGAGTATTTAATTTTAAAATTATTAAAATCAATATTTTAATATTACATAACAATTCTCTAATCAATTATCATAAACTAATCAATATAATTTATATTGATTAGTTTATTATTGATTAGAGAATTGTTATGTAATATTAAAATATTGATTTAAATAATTTTAAAATTAAATACTCACTAACTATAATATAATTTGTATTGATTAGTTTATTATTGATTAGAGAATTGTTATATAATATTAAAACATTGATTTAAATAATTATAAAATTAAATACTCACGGACTGTAATATAATTTATATTGATTAGTTTATTATTGATTAGAGAATTGTTATATAATATTAAAACATCGATTTCAATAATTATAAAATTAAATACTCACTCGCTGTAATATAATTTATATTGATTAT
>PQFF01000211.1:338773-392713 GCA_003547095.1 Diversispora epigaea
TTATAAAATTAAATACTCACTCGCTGTAATATAATTTATATTGATTAGTTTATTATTGATTAGTAATTGTTATATAATATTAAAACATTGATTTCAATACTTATAAAATTAAATACTCACTCGCTGTAATATAATTTATATTGATTAGTTTATTATTGATTAGAGAATTGTTATATAATATTATTGATTTAAATAATTATAAAATTAAATACTCACTCGCTGTAATATAATTTATATTGATTAGTTTATTATTGATTAGAGAATTGTTATATAATATTAAAACATTGATTTAAATACTCACTCTCTGTAATATAAATTATATTGATTAGTTTATTATTGATTAGAGAATTGTTATATAATATTATTGATTTAAATAATTATAAAATTAAATACTCACTCGCTGTAATATAATTTATATTGATTAGTATATTATTGATTAGAGAATTATTATATAATATTAAAACATTGATTTAAATAATTATGAAATTAAATACTCAAGACTGTAATATAATTTTTATTGATTAGTTTATTATTGATTAGAGAATTATTAGATAATATTAAAACATTGATTTAAATAATTATGAAATTAAATACTCAAGACTGTAATATAATTTTTATTGATTAGTTTATTATTGATTAGAGAATTATTAGATAATATTAAAACATTGATTTAAATAATTATGAAATTAAATACTCAAGACTGTAATATAATTTTTATTGATTAGTTTATTATTGATTAGAGAATTATTAGATAATATTAAAACATTGATTTAAATAATTATGAAATTAAATACTCAAGACTGTAATATAATTTTTATTGATTAGTTTATTATTGATTAGAGAATTATTAGATAATATTAAAACATTGATTTAAATAATTATGAAATTAAATACTCAAGACTGTAATATAATTTTTATTGATTAGTTTATTATTGATTAGAGAATTATTAGATAATATTAAAACATTGATTTAAATAATTATGAAATTAAATACTCAAGACTGTAATATAATTTTTATTGATTAGTTTATTATTGATTAGAGAATTATTAGATAATATTAAAACATTGATTTAAATAATTATGAAATTAAATACTCAAGACTGTAATATAATTTTTATTGATTAGTTTATTATTGATTAGAGAATTATTAGATAATATTAAAACATTGATTTAAATAATTATGAAATTAAATACTCAAGACTGTAATATAATTTTTATTGATTAGTTTATTATTGATTAGAGAATTATTAGATAATATTAAAACATTGATTTAAATAATTATGAAATTAAATACTCAAGACTGTAATATAATTTTTATTGATTAGTTTATTATTGATTAGAGAATTATTAGATAATATTAAAACATTGATTTAAATAATTATGAAATTAAATACTCAAGACTGTAATATAATTTTTATTGATTAGTTTATTATTGATTAGAGAATTATTATATAATATTAAAACATTGATTTAAATAATTATGAAATTAAATACTCAAGACTGTAATATAATTTATATTGATTAGTTTATTATTGATTAGAGAATTGTTATATAATATTATTGATTTAAATAATTATAAAATTAAATACTCACTCTCTGTAATATAAATTATATTGATTAGTTTATTATTGATTAGAGAATTGTTATATAATATTATTGATTTAAATAATTATAAAATTAAATACTCACTCTCTGTAATATAATTTATATTGATTAGTTTATTATTGATTAGAGAATTATTATATAATATTAAAACATTGATTTAAATAATTATAAGATTAAATACTCACAGACTGTAATATAATTTATATTGATTAGTTTATTATTGATTAGAGAATTGTTATATAATATTATTGATTTAAATAATTATAAAATTAAATACTCACTCTCTGTAATATAATTTATATTGATTAGTCTATTATTGATTAGAGAATTGTTATATAATATCAAAACATTGATTTCAATAATTATAAAATTAAATACTCACAAACTGTAATATAATTTTATTGGTTAGTTATTATTGATTAGAGAATTGTTATATAATATTAAAACATTGATTTAAATAATTATAAGATTAAATACTCACAGACTGTAATATAATTTATATTGATTAGTTTATTATTGATTAGAGAATTATTATATAATATTAAAACATTGATTTAAATAATTATAAGATTAAATACTCACAGACTGTAATATAATTTATATTGATTAGTTTATTATTGATTAGAGAATTATTATATAATATTAAAACATTGATTTAAATAATTATAAGATTAAATACTCACAGACTGTAATATAATTTATATTGATTAGTTTATTATTGATTAGAGAATTATTATATAATATTAAAACATTGATTTAAATAATTATAAGATTAAATACTCACAGACTGTAATATAATTTATATTGATTAGTTTATTATTGATTAGAGAATTATTATATAATATTAAAACATTGATTTAAATAATTATAAGATTAAATACTCACAGACTGTAATATAATTTATATTGATTAGTTTATTATTGATTAGAGAATTATTATATAATATTAAAACATTGATTTAAATAATTATGAAATTAAATACTCAAGACTGTAATATAATTTATATTGATTAGTTTATTATTGATTAGAGAATTGTTATATAAAACATTGATTTAAATAATTATAAAATTAAATACTCACTCGCTGTAATATAATTTATATTGATTAGTTTATTATTGATTAGAGAATTGTTATATAAAACATTGATTTAAATAATTATAAAATTAAATACTCACATACTGTAATATAATTTATATTTATTAGTTTATTATTGATTAGAGAATTGTTATATAATATTGAAACATCGATTTCAATAATTATAAAATTAAATACTCACCGACTGTAATATAATTTATATTGATTAGTTTATTATTGAATTGTTATATAATATTAAAACATTGATTTAAATAATTATAAATTAATACACACTCTCTGTAATATAATTTATATTGATTAGAAATTTTAATATTTGCAATTTATGAGCAATAAATTATGATTTTGAAAATATCGTTTAATGTGCCTACTCTTCAGATTCTCCCGATTCTTTCAATTCTTCTGCTTCTCCTGTTTTTTTCATTTCTTTTATTTCTCCAATTTCTTCAACTTCCATTTCTTCTAAGCCACATAATCGGATTAAATAAATTCCGTATTGCATGCATTTGTGCAACAATAATAATAATAATTACGGTATTAAAAAAAATGGTCGATCTCGGTCATTATTATTACTGTTAGATGTTTAAAAAAAATTTTTAAAAATAAAAAAAAAGTATTTTAAATAAACAAAACATTTTTCAGATATTTTAATTGCAATTACAACTTATGAATTTATGGTCAAACAATTTTTATAGGGTGGAGGGATCCGTCTTTTTTCTGCCTTGAAGCAAATTTAAATAATTAAAAAATATATCAGTGATAATTCAGTTTAAAAAGAACCTTTTGAAGAGGGTGTTCTAAGAAGAGTCAAAGAAGAGCCAACGAGTGTACTCCAAGGTAAAATTTTTATTTACTATAGGTGCAGACTTCAAATTTATGTCATTACGTTATGTCAGTAAAGTACGTACCTATATTATTTACACTAACTAATAATTTATTTTGAAATGACGTATAAAAATAAAATATATATTCGATGCTATAGCAAATTTCATTACTATTAAAAAATTCACAAAAAGAAAAATAAAAATAGAAATAAAAACTCCTATACCTAAATGTTTTTTTTTTATAAATTTTTGGTAAAAATAAAAAAAATAGTTTTAAAAAAATTATGAAAATAACAAATTATGTCGATATTTAACACTTTACCATCCGTCTTGTGATTCTCATTATTTTCATGATGAGAATATTTTTAAGTTGAAAAATTCATTTTTTCTTTAATTGTACTAATTTACACATTTTAATTAATTAAGAAAAATAATAACAAATAAATTTATTATCATTATTTTCTTTATATGATTAATGTTATAATAAAATTTATATCCATTGATTTACAACTTATACTCCATATTTTCAATTATGAATTAATCTAAATTATAAGTTTAAATTTAATAAAACATTATACAAATTTATATCCTAATATTTTCATTATTTTAATTAAGATTTTTTAATAACAAACCTTTGATTAAACTAAAAACACCTCACTTTTGCATTATGCAATTTGCATTGTAAATTATAATACCTCGGCAGTCCTTCAATATCAATATTATATTTAGCTTTTTTATAAACATAATACACACAATGTGAATATTTTTTCGCAACCTCTTAACCTTGTTATTTTAAAGACATAGAAGAATCAGGAACTACGCATTAAGGAAAAAATGACAAAAATGAAAAATTTAGTAGGCAGGTTTTGATGTCAAATTGTTTAAACATATTTTTTTTTGTTTCATCTTCACCACTGTTATTTATTTTATTTTCATACTAATAATTAAACTAATTCTTTTCTACAAAGCGAAGGATATAAAGAATTCTTGGATGGAAAATTTATTCAAATAATGAGTTAAAATTTTTTAAAATATAACATTAATTTTAATTCACTCATTTTTATCATTCATAACTTATTTAATTACTAGTGAATGTGAATTCCCGTGCCGTTGAGCACATGAATTATTTTTAATTTTAAGTATTCATGTAATGCAATATCAATGTTACATAATCTATTATTTTTGTATCAAATTTTTACTGTACCATAAATCTAAATGTATATGTAACATTTTTAGATGGATAAAAAATATTATAAATTTTTTTTACATATCATTATTATTATTCTCAATTTTTGATGATCTCTTGTAATGCTTCAAAAAGTTCTTTGGGATTACTCTTATTAGCAAATAAATAAAACTTTCCTTTATCTATCTCATCTTGTGGAGTGTAATGATGAAGTTGAATTGAACATTCTTCAAATGATTTAGTAGTGAGCCTATTTATATATGGATATATATATGTATATTATATTTTAATTTACCTGCGTGAATGAATATGTAAATAAATGGAATTATAATAATAATTAAAATAATTAAAATAATTAAAATAATTAAAATAATTAAAATAATAAAATAATTAAAATAATAATAATAATAATTAAAATAATTAAAAGAATTAAAATAATAATAGTAATTAAAATAATTAAAATAATTAAAATAATTAAAGATTACACACACAATTCGGACCATTTCATTATATTTATGCCGCACTATCAGTAGTTAAATGATAATGATTTATAAATAATAATTGCATAAATAATAATAAGTAAGAATAAGAATAATAATTATTATTATATCTAAACCGTAAACTGAAGAACTCAGGTCAGAATCAAAATTCTACAAGAAAATAAAATAAATCAAATTAAATTAATAAATTAAATTAAATAAATAAATAAATAAAAATAAATAAAATGAATTAAATAAATAAATCGATGAAAATAAATTAAATAAATAAATCAATGAAAATAAATAATTTAAACAAATTAAATTGAAATAAATAAATTAAATTAAATTTATAATAAAATCAAATACCTCTTGTAATAAATTAATGAATTACGAATAGAAAAAAGTTTATTACGAGTATTATAAATTAATTAATAACTCATTGAAGCACATATGGTATTATTGTATCGATATTTGACTAAATAAATTACAATAATCTAATAAATTTTAATTTAATCTAAGTCAAATATCGTGAAAATATTTAATGAACTAAATTATTCATTCATTCATCCTGATTCTAAATAAATAAAAAAAATAAAATTTAAAATTTAAATCATTCATTTTTATTATCAAAAAAAAGAGAAGTAAAAATATTCCTGAAATGATGCATGTTGGCAATCTTTTTCTTAATACCCGTAGTTACTTCATTATTATGTAATGGTTACCTCATCTTATGTACTTACGATTTTCTTGAGTATCTTGAATACAATAAAATTCTTCGATAATACACAATAAACAATTATTTTATAATTGATTTTCTTGAATACAATAAAATTCTTCGAGTATACACAATAAACGATCATTTTATAATTGACTGCAGTGGTTAGGCAAAAAAGTTGTATTAAATTTTGTATTAAAAATATTTTTAATAATTTATATTATTCTATTTTGATTTTGTAATGGAAATCTGGTGTTATCACCTGGAAGAGCAAGCTTACTAAATTATAGTGGTTTAGCTTGGTGATAAACTGGTGTTGGTTAAATTATGTGAATGATTATAAATACTTGGGGAATAAATATAACTATAGAAGGAATTCAATTAAACAAGGATAATATCAATCTATCTAACTAATTAACCAACAAATAAACAATAACTATAAATCAATCAATAATCAATCAATAATCAAAATACTAAATCAAATCAAAATACAATAACTATAATCTAAAAATGATCATAAATTCAATAAACTAAGAATAAAGATCAAAGGTGAGTTTGGGTTAAGCAATATGTCCTTGGGTTATTTCAACAACACTTTAAGACAAAAGTATAAAGTGATTGTTTATTTTTATTAAAATAAAAGAAATAGAAATTGAATAAACTCCAAAACTGACTTGGACAAGGTAATTTCTCTTGTCTTTATATACATTTCTATTCTGAGAGGTCCAAGACCATCCTTTGAGGTCCTAAGCCCTCCTTTGAGGTCCAAAACCATCCTTTGAGGTTCTTTGCCCTCCTTTGAGGTCCCAAGCCTCCTTTGAGGTCCTAGACCATCTTTGAGGTACTAAGCCCTCCTTTGAGATCCTAGACCATCCTTTGATATGATTGTCAACTAGCCTTTTATATTCTAATTCTACTTTAGTTACTATGATACCATTCTAAAGTGTTATTATATAACTGTACAAAAATAGAAATAACTGAATATATATATGTCAATTCTAAAATAAATACAATAACTAATAAGTAATAATAAATAAAGCTAGAAATAAATAATAATAAATAGTAAATAGGACATAACAAGAAGAATTATAACAATAAATAATAAAATAATAAGAGAAATAAAACAATTAAAAAAAACTTCTAACACCAGCTATAATTTCTAATTTATGTAATAATTCAATTGAATAATCACAACCCATGGTATCAACACCTATGCAAGAATTTTCAAAATGGACAATGCCTATGCCTCATTTGAATGGTATTGTGGCGGTCTGCCCAGAACAAAGAGTAAAGTTACGTCAATCAGTCCCACTAAATGGAACTCTCATCACACCCCTTTTCGTACTAACTCAACATACTCTTGTACGCAATATTTCATAATGCCCACTATCTGCCAATAGGATCAAGCAGTCACTTGCCTACTCGCAACGAATAGATATATAAAATAAACTCTTAACACCATACACACAGGTGCGATCTGAAGGTACGTGAGTAAGTGGAGTAAAAGTATCTTTTTACGGCTCACTATGCAAACTTCTGAATCTTAGCTTCAGACTTTATTCAGTAACTTTATTCAAGAAATTACAAAATTAGTAATAGAGGTATTATGGGCTGTTAACCGTTTCTCACCAATATTACTGTTATCACGAAATAAAATATTTAAAAATGTATCAAATTATTACAGTGTATATCGAAACTTTTAAACTTATTGCAAAGATGTAACAACAAAAATATATCACTGCTTTGGCGTGTCTTATCTCTGCTGCTAAATCAAAACAATATGTTTCTATCTTTATTATTTAATTTTATTATAAAATGCGTACCAAAAGATTATTATTTTTATTATTACAGATTAAGTAAAAGATTTTTGTAATTATTCGGAATATGCCAAAAGAAATTAAAATTATAAAAATTGTAAAATTAGCCAATCCTTTTCACATCCTAAATTACCAATCTATTTTATACACTTTCAAACTTGTTTTCCTTCATCCTGTGTTGTCGCATCTAAACACGTTCTTTTCTAATTTTAAAGATGACACACAAGGATGAAATACTTCGTACGAAGATGAATAATCTGTCATCTAGATGGTAATACACTNATGCAAACTTCTGAATCTTAGCTTCAGACTTTATTCAGTAACTTTATTCAAGAAATTACAAAATTAGTAATAGAGGTATTATGGGCTGTTAACCGTTTCTCACCAATATTACTGTTATCACGAAATAAAATATTTAAAAATGTATCAAATTATTACAGTGTATATCGAAACTTTTAAACTTATTGCAAAGATGTAACAACAAAAATATATCACTGCTTTGGCGTGTCTTATCTCTGCTGCTAAATCAAAACAATATGTTTCTATCTTTATTATTTAATTTTATTATAAAATGCGTACCAAAAGATTATTATTTTTATTATTACAGATTAAGTAAAAGATTTTTGTAATTATTCGGAATATGCCAAAAGAAATTAAAATTATAAAAATTGTAAAATTAGCCAATCCTTTTCACATCCTAAATTACCAATCTATTTTATACACTTTCAAACTTGTTTTCCTTCATCCTGTGTTGTCGCATCTAAACACGTTCTTTTCTAATTTTAAAGATGACACACAAGGATGAAATACTTCGTACGAAGATGAATAATCTGTCATCTAGATGGTAATACACTCATCCGGTTACACTGTCATCTCACTGTCATCTCCCGTGACCTACGCAACATTTCGAAATCCTGTGCACATTCCATGTGGAATTTGTGCACCCTCAGTATATACAATGTTATAATGTTATATTATTTTATTATTTTATTATTTTTGCAACACCTTTTGTTTATTAATATTTTAATGTCAGGTAAAAATTATTTATTACAATAATTATATAATTAGTTTCGAAAAATATTTTTATTATTTTTATTTATAAATACAATATATTATAAAAAATAAAAAAAAAATAAAATTTTGTAAGAAATATGTACCCCTTGAATCAAAAATTCATCCAAAGTTAAAAATGCAAAAATAAAAATTATTTTTATTTCGTTTGTTTTTTCAAAAATTCACAAAAATCATTTTCTTTTTTTTCCAAAAAGGAGTGATTTTTCTCAAAAAACTCCAAATAATTTATTATAATTATTATAATAATGAAAAAAAAAGAAGTAAAATAAAATCTGCAGTTCAAATATTTATTTATTTATTTTTAAAATTTTTTAATAACCAAAAGTATTACGGAAAAGAGAAAAGGAAATAATTTAAGCCAATTATTTTTATTTATTTACTATCTACCATCGTGAAATATATTTGTTTTTTTTAAAAAAATTTTTTTAATAAACAAAATATCATAACACCCTCATGGAAAAGAGAAAAGGAAATAATATTAAAAATTTTATAGTAATACTATAGATTGTTTAGTGGGGTGTTTGTTTATTCTAAAAGATATAAATGGGATTTTGATATTTCTAATTTTTCTATTTAAAAATTATTGTCTGGAGCATGGCGTAGGACTCACATTTTCAGGTAAGGTCACAAGATCATAGGCACATATAAATAAAGTCATGTGACCAGATAAACACATACTAGAGCTCTTTGTAGAAAATGTCCGTCTGTCCACCCACGTGATATGATATCTATAGGGTCACGTGACCATATAAACATACTAGAGCTCTTTGTAGAAAATGTCCGTCTGTCCACCCACGTGACCGAATATCATTATTAATTATTAATTAATTTAATATTTATTGAATATTTAGCTCCGGACTTATAACGGTCCATGTTTCCCTAGTGTAGTACGTAGTGTCGAGTTTATAAATTCTTAAACAATATTTGGAATTTTTTTTAAAATAAAAATAAAAACAACGTCGGAGCCATAAAACCGAATAAATCGAAAATTTTCGCACGTGTACACTGGTTAGAAATAAATACATTTGAAATAGAATATAAATAATACATTTTTTATTTGAATATAAAAATCAAGAACAAGTCAAATAAATAAAATTCAAAAAATATTCGTTGAGTTAAAAATCGAGTTAAATATTCTTGATGTTGTCATTTGAAACTAAAAATATATTTAAATCAGAATCATTGCTTTTTATGATATTAATTGAGAAAGAGATATTAGGGACATCAACTTTTGGACTTGACAATCAAAATAATTCAACAGATTCTTTATAAGTATTTTGCTCCTACTTGTTTACCTGAAAATTATCGAACAATAAGAAATTTTATCATTTCAAACGGATAACAATTTGCAAATATTGGTTAATATAATTTTTTTTGTAACATGGTTACAAGAAGAAAATTACGCATGGTGCTCATTTCTTCGTGCAGAATAGCAGAATATGCATGGTCACAAGAAGAATCGGAGATAAATATTTGTTAATTTATTATCAAACTTTATTCGAATGCAGTAAATAAATTTAGATTTGTTGGTATACTATTTCATATACCCAATCCGACATTCAAATTCCGGTTTTTTTTCAAGCAAATAGTTAAAAACTTGTGATGGAAAATGTTGAATTTTGTTTATCATTGCTAAAATTTCACCTGGTGTAAATATAAATTATATCATTCAATATTCTAATTATTTTTTAAACGAAAATGAAATTAGATTGGTTCACATCATAGAATAATTCACCTATTTGATTTTTTTTTCAAACATCAAGTGATTATAAAATAATCAATGAACTAAATTTCATATGAAAAAAGAAGTTCTTTCTATATTTGCATATAGATTTAATGGTTAAGATATAAGATTTTATTATTTAATAAATTTAAGATGTATTAATTCTTTATTTTTATTTATGAAGTAAATACTGTAAACATAAAAAAATTCAATTAAAGAGTTAGCATTACAATAAAATTATATTTAATAATCACTTCCGACAACTTTTTCCTTTATGGGATTTCCATACTACAATCTTTGGTAACTTATAAAATAAAATACAATTAAATATCAATTAATTAAATTTATTAAAATTAAAATAAAAGCAGAATTGATATTTGAAATTAAATATATCATAAAAAAGCTTACTTAGACAATCATTAGTAATTAATTCGTTTGTATTTTTATCATCATTTTCATTAAGATTCTTAGGCTTTGGAAGATTTTTGAAATTAAAACCTCTACTGGTATAAATTGCTGATGGATGGATTTCGTATGAAGTTGAACTATTTGTATTATTGTTATCCAGTACTGGATTTGGATTTGTTAAGTTTAATCCGTCACATTCTTCAATTTGTTTATATATTTCTGATTCTTTAGTCTCGCGTCTTACATTTTTCGCATAACTCTCAAAATCATTCCGTAATTCTAGAGCAGTTGGTCTTTGTTCAGATTTTGCATCCCAACATCTTTTCATTATGTCTACTAGTAATTGAGGTATAGCAATATTAGACGGAATTTTTGGTCTATATCCATTACAAATCTTTAATGCAAGGTCTTTATCATGGGGAATATTGTGGAAAGGAGGGATTCCTGTTAATATTTCGAACATGATCATTGCAAAACCGTATATGTCAGCTGCCTTGGAGTAATTATCATCACCAGATAATACTTCAGGAGCTATATATGGAATTACTCCAAAAACCTTTTGTTTACCATCTTTAGAAATTCCGGTTTCATCGGCTGGTTTAGATAAACCTAGATCAGTAATCATGCATTTTCTATGATTATTCGAGAGAATATTTCCAATATGAAAATCTTGGTGAATTAAATTAGTCTCATAATGCATATGATATAATCCACTTGAAATCCAAACTAAATTAATTAATTTATTTAACCATGATAATTCAGAAAAATTTGATTTTAAATAATTTCTAAGATTTCCACCCTCCATGAACCACATCACAAACATATAATTCTTTGTCTCGGGATCTAATGTAATACCATAACACTGTACTATCATTGTTTCATTACATTTTAAAAGATTTTTGAGCTAAATAAATAAATAAAAAAATTGTAACTTAAGTTTATAAAAGAAGATTATATTAATATAAAATAAGTACAAATTACCTCGCTTAGAAATTCAGCTGTTATATTTTTAGAATTGTTTAAAGATTTTAATGCANAATTGAGGTATAGCAATATTAGACGGAATTTTTGGTCTATATCCATTACAAATCTTTAATGCAAGGTCTTTATCATGGGGAATATTGTGGAAAGGAGGGATTCCTGTTAATATTTCGAACATGATCATTGCAAAACCGTATATGTCAGCTGCCTTGGAGTAATTATCATCACCAGATAATACTTCAGGAGCTATATATGGAATTACTCCAAAAACCTTTTGTTTACCATCTTTAGAAATTCCGGTTTCATCGGCTGGTTTAGATAAACCTAGATCAGTAATCATGCATTTTCTATGATTATTCGAGAGAATATTTCCAATATGAAAATCTTGGTGAATTAAATTAGTCTCATAATGCATATGATATAATCCACTTGAAATCCAAACTAAATTAATTAATTTATTTAACCATGATAATTCAGAAAAATTTGATTTTAAATAATTTCTAAGATTTCCACCCTCCATGAACCACATCACAAACATATAATTCTTTGTCTCGGGATCTAATGTAATACCATAACACTGTACTATCATTGTTTCATTACATTTTAAAAGATTTTTGAGCTAAATAAATAAATAAAAAAATTGTAACTTAAGTTTATAAAAGAAGATTATATTAATATAAAATAAGTACAAATTACCTCGCTTAGAAATTCAGCTGTTATATTTTTAGAATTGTTTAAAGATTTTAATGCAACTTTCCGATCACCTCTTCTTTCCCATTGCTTTTGCTGAACATTCCACTTTTCAATATATCCTTCCTTCCAAAAAGCTGAATATATTTTTCCAAAGCCTCCTTTAGCAATATATTTTATGTCTTTAAATTTGGAATATGGAATCCATTCAATGAAGTAACAAGTTGTACAATTTGATTGGGACTCTTGAATGATTGCATTAACAACTTTGTTTCCACTTGTCCAATTTCCAAAATTTAGTTGAAGACGTTGAGAATTACATTGTGAACACCAATTATAGTATGTATTTTTATTTCCACATTCTTTACACATTCCATATTTTCCATAATCAACTTTATGAATTTTTTCGTGAACCGGTTTATCAGAAATTGAAATTTTATTTAAATTATTTGTAGTAGTACTTTGCTCCATAATTCAATTTGAAATTTGAAAATAAAATTATTTTAGAATACGTGTAAGTCAAGTGAATGTTTTAAGTAGTAATGTAGTAGCGAGTGTTTAAAATTTTTTATAGTAAAGTATTATCGATTGTTTAGTGTAGTATCAATTTATTCAGATAAGGCATAAAAGAAATTTAAATAATATTTGGAATTTTTTTTAAAATCAAAAAATTAAAAAAATTATGTCAGAGCGGTGAAAGTGAATAATTAGAAAAGCATGTACGCATCATACCCCTCTTATTTTGTTAAACTTACAAGGTGCTTCTTGTGCAATCGTAAATACTGGTTTACGACATGTGAAACGTATTGTCGCGGTCTGCGCAGAACAATATGGAAAATTACGCAAATCAGTCTCAATGAGCTCACGATGATCACACGATAATTCAATTTATCACTGGCACACTTCCTCTGGTGCGCAATATCACGAAACACAGTAAGACCAGGCAATCAGTCGATCTAAACCTGCTTACTAACACTCTCAAACAATACAGTCTCGTGTAAAATCTGAAGGTACGATGAGTAAGTGGAGTAAAAGTATCTTTACTAACACTTGCACACTACCAAAGCTATTGTAGACTTTTTGATGTAACTTGCCAAGAAATAAAAGAAATAGTTTATTATATTTTATTAAAGTTTAATATCGGATATAACAAAAACAATATATTACTGCTTTGGCGTATCTTATCACTTTTGTTATTCCGCTACACNAGATTTTGCATCCCAACATCTTTTCATTATGTCTACTAGTAATTGAGGTATAGCAATATTAGACGGAATTTTTGGTCTATATCCATTACAAATCTTTAATGCAAGGTCTTTATCATGGGGAATATTGTGGAAAGGAGGGATTCCTGTTAATATTTCGAACATGATCATTGCAAAACCGTATATGTCAGCTGCCTTGGAGTAATTATCATCACCAGATAATACTTCAGGAGCTATATATGGAATTACTCCAAAAACCTTTTGTTTACCATCTTTAGAAATTCCGGTTTCATCGGCTGGTTTAGATAAACCTAGATCAGTAATCATGCATTTTCTATGATTATTCGAGAGAATATTTCCAATATGAAAATCTTGGTGAATTAAATTAGTCTCATAATGCATATGATATAATCCACTTGAAATCCAAACTAAATTAATTAATTTATTTAACCATGATAATTCAGAAAAATTTGATTTTAAATAATTTCTAAGATTTCCACCCTCCATGAACCACATCACAAACATATAATTCTTTGTCTCGGGATCTAATGTAATACCATAACACTGTACTATCATTGTTTCATTACATTTTAAAAGATTTTTGAGCTAAATAAATAAATAAAAAAATTGTAACTTAAGTTTATAAAAGAAGATTATATTAATATAAAATAAGTACAAATTACCTCGCTTAGAAATTCAGCTGTTATATTTTTAGAATTGTTTAAAGATTTTAATGCAACTTTCCGATCACCTCTTCTTTCCCATTGCTTTTGCTGAACATTNAATAGTTTATTATATTTTATTAAAGTTTAATATCGGATATAACAAAAACAATATATTACTGCTTTGGCGTATCTTATCACTTTTGTTATTCCGCTACACTAAATTTATGTTTGAAATTATTACGAAAATATAAAAGAAATAAAAGAGAATAACAATAGCGATATATTACTGCTTTAGCGTATCTTATCGCTTCGCTAGTCCCACGACTATATTATTTATTATTATTAAAAGTATTACGAATGAAAAGTAAAAATAAAACTAAATTAAAATGTTCAAAATATTAAGTAAATTATTTTTATTTTTGGTTCTTGTTCTTTTTTTTTGGTGAAAAGGAATCTCTTGTTTTTCTTCCACACCGCAGCTATTTTTATAAACCTTCCTCTTGTTTACCGTCATTCTCTGTCATCCATAAAAACGTTTTTGTGCCAGGATGAATAAACAGTCATCCTGGATGATGGATGACACACAAGGATAATTCATCCAAATAGTGACACATATCATCCTCTATCATCCCCCGTGACATTGGTTACCTTCGTGCCACCTCAGTATGAATAATTCATAATACATATTTAGTCAAGTGGTCAAGTCAAATGAGTAACACAAATATGAGTTGAAATCGAGTTAAATATTAAACATATACGTATTCATATTAATCAAAAAATATAGTTCGATTTCGATAATAATAATATTTCAATCGATGATATTTTCCAATTCAATTACTTGTTAAAATTATAATTGTAATCATAATCAAAATCATGAGATAAACATTTTTATAGCATATCGCAATATAATAGTTATAAAATACTTGATTGTCTACTTTCTATCTCAGAAAAAGGAAAAATTATATGACAATATTTTCAAAAATATATATTTATTTAATATTTATTTGATTGGTTCGCACAATTAATCATTTTGTGTTGCCAAAATGATGGTCTGTTATAGAAAAATTATTAGCAAATATTTGATCTTTTTTTTATTGGATTATTTTTATTAAATAAAACCTATTTTTATTATTATTATTTTTTGTCGCATTGTCTAACAATTTTCCAAAAGACTTTACAAAAAACGAATGGTGATCGTCAAAGAAACAAATTGATCGTGCATCTCATAAACTTTAGGTTCAATGCAGTGACTTGGCACTATGGTATGGGCCTAATGACAAATACATACGTGAAATTATCACAATCAGTGAAATTATATGATAAACAATCAAATCATCAAAAATAGTGATCACTAAAGAAACAAATTGATATATTGCAAAGTGCATCTTATAACTTTAGGTTGATGAGCGACTTGACACAATTTTTCGTATACAAATTATAATAATTTTATTTAAAAAAAAATGAAAATAATTACAAAAAATTTAATCTGACCTAAAAAAATTCTTTAAGCTTATTAATGTTCAAAAGAAAAAAGACCACTATTCAATTTATTCTTATTGAGAACATTTCTTCATATAGTTTCATATAATAATTATTTAGTTCTAGAAAGTCAGGATCAAGATCCTGCTTTTTTAGAATTTCTTTGATGAGGTAATATCAGTTTCACTTAGGTCAATTAATTCATTACCAATATTACCATCATGATCGGTTTCACTCCACCCATCACTGATCCAATAAAACTTTCTGACTCTCACTTCTGATTTCTTCTCCTCTTAATCATCATATTTGTCATCTTTACCATCACCATCATTATCTTCACCATCATCATCATCATCATATTGTTAGAATCTTCACCTTCTTCTTCTTCAGTAACTGCTTCATCTTCTCCTATTACAACTTCCTCCTCCACTTCCTTCTCCATCACTTCATATTCACCTTCCCACGTAGCAACAACATTCCCAATATATGTCTTAGTTTGACATGGCACAGTAAGTTTTGGAGCCAAAATATAATCTTCATCAGATGCTCATAATCATAATCATTGCTGAATACTTTATTAAATGCTTTTTTGAGTTTATGACTAGATATTTTTAATATTTTCGATAATCTTTTTAAATTTTCATAAGATACATTGAGAAAATTTTGTTTTTGAGCTTCTTTCGTGTATAATGCTGCAAAAGTTCAGCATACTGCTCTAGAATTTGCTTTTCAAGTTTGCATGTAGAAAGATGGCAAACGGATTCCATGTTGTAATACGAATTTTTTGCTTTGTTTTGAGAAAATTAAGATGGACGTCGAAGGTGATAAAAAATAAGTAATAATATTAGTAACTTTCCGATTTATGTGATCTTAAGAGTAAACGTGTGAAACCTTTTTTTCTAAGAAAAAAAACTATTCATGTGAAAATTATTTCCCTTTTCTAAGGAACCCATTCCCTTATCTGAAATAATCTGATGAAATAATTTTTTTCTTATTAGTGTAAACAATATTCATATTGTCAAAAAAAAGTTCCTAAAGAAAATTATGGATTTCGTACTAAACATTTATGACCAAGTATAAAATAGCATTGTGGTATATAATTACAATAACCACATGAATCTGATCTGATGCATAAAGAAAAAAATATATTTGAAATGCTTCAAATCTATTTTTAGAAAATATTTGAAAAAATTAGCCAATAAAAATAAGTGATGCATCATTAATATTATATAATTTAATCACATTATCAATACAAATTTTATAGCGTATTTACGTCACAGATGAAATGATTATTGTTGATAGAAAGTCATCCATGTAGTTCACTAAAAACATCACGAGAATATTTAATAACAACAAGAAAATATATAATAATAATATAAAATATGCATCTCCTATCTGCCCATTATTTAAATTTTTTCATTAATCACATTGATTATCACATTTATGTTATTNAACGTGTGAAACCTTTTTTTCTAAGAAAAAAAACTATTCATGTGAAAATTATTTCCCTTTTCTAAGGAACCCATTCCCTTATCTGAAATAATCTGATGAAATAATTTTTTTCTTATTAGTGTAAACAATATTCATATTGTCAAAAAAAAGTTCCTAAAGAAAATTATGGATTTCGTACTAAACATTTATGACCAAGTATAAAATAGCATTGTGGTATATAATTACAATAACCACATGAATCTGATCTGATGCATAAAGAAAAAAATATATTTGAAATGCTTCAAATCTATTTTTAGAAAATATTTGAAAAAATTAGCCAATAAAAATAAGTGATGCATCATTAATATTATATAATTTAATCACATTATCAATACAAATTTTATAGCGTATTTACGTCACAGATGAAATGATTATTGTTGATAGAAAGTCATCCATGTAGTTCACTAAAAACATCACGAGAATATTTAATAACAACAAGAAAATATATAATAATAATATAAAATATGCATCTCCTATCTGCCCATTATTTAAATTTTTTCATTAATCACATTGATTATCACATTTATGTTATTTTATGATCAAAAATGAAAACTAATTATCTTGGTTCTTTTTCAAGAAAAAAAATAGTTTCTATCTACACGAAAGTGATGTAATTCAAATAAATTAAAAAATAATTGATATACATCAAATATTCACTTAATCAAATTATTATTTTTAAAATAATTTTTTTCAAAAAATTTTAATAAATTGAGAGCCTAGAACAACCTCCTAATAATAATAACCAATGGAAACAGTAACAAAGACAACAATAAATCAATAATGTTAATAATGATAATCATTTGAGAGCGCAAAATGAAAATGATGACAATAATGACATTATGATTGTTGTCATGTTATTATAAGAATAAAAACAATAGCCCAATGAAATAATGTAATAATGATGTAATAACTAATACTACATATTAATAATAGCAGCTCAATATATTTTATATTTATATTTATATTGTATTATCATAATACTTTTTGTTATTATTAAAAAAATCCCATGATTATTATTATGTAATTTTAATCATTTGAAAAAAATAACTCTGATCTAATTATCCAATCAAATTTTTCATACAATGATCATCCATTTTGATATTGTCTTTATCATTTTTTATATTGATTTTAATACTTTTATTAATATATGAATTTATGTGTGAGATTATTAATATTGAAACACGAAAGCAATACTGTTTTTGGTTAGTGCTACAAATAATATATATAAACCCTTCCTCTTTTTCAGATTCTTCTCAAAAAAAAAAAAAAAAAATTCAACTTCTACTTTTCACCTAACATACTATATTATTCATTTAAAATGTCTTTCGAACCTAATGAATCTCCTGTAGAAGAAGTCCCTTTCGCAAGCTATTTAGGTCTTTCTCAGAAGACTAAGACTACTATGGCTGCTTCTCAAAAGTCAGCAAAAGAAGTCCCCTTTTCATGTTATTTGGGTCTCACTCAAAAAAACCCCAACCCCACTTCCACTGTTTCTGCTGCTTTGAAAAAATCAGCAAAACAAGTTCCCTTCGCTAGTTATTTGGGTCTCTCTCAGAAACTTTCCATTACTACTCCTGAATTAAATGACAACAATTACAGCATTAGAAACAATAATGATGATGACAATAACAACATCGTTAATTCCGATAATGAAATTCTAATTCATAGTACGCAAAATTTTTTTATTATTTTATCATTAATTATTTTCATTTTTCTTATTATTTTCTTTATTGTTTATCCTATCATTTTATAATTTTCTATTCTTTTTCTTATTTCTTTTTTCTTTTCTTTTCTTTTCTTTTTCTTTTTTTTTCTTTTTTCTTCTTTTTATTTCTCTTTACTTTTCATTAAAAATTAAAAAATAAAAAAAAAATTTCTTTTTCCTTTCTATTTACTTTTCTTTTTTTTTTTTGGTTTTAAGGGTAAGGGGTGGGTAAAAATATAACAGGTTATCATTATTGTTCTATTGCTGTTTTTGATTAATTCTTGCAAATAATTTTTTTTATATTATTTCTAATTTCCCAATAATATCATCCTTCTACTTTCCTTCTTTCACTCCAAACACAAACCCACAGTCTTTACATAATAATTTCACATCCATTAATCTCCTCATCCAATCTCTATAAAAGATCCACAGTTCATTCCGTAATAATTCAATTTAGTCCACTTATATCTTCTGATAATAATAATATTTCTATTAATACTGAAGGAAAATCAGATTCTTCACATATTTATCATATCATAGAGAAATTATACCTGAAGAATTATCATAATCGTCAAAGATAAATCAGCATCACGTAACTTGTGGACAGATATTCACAATTTATTCGGTAAAGAAATTTTGGAGTTGGGATGTGAAAAAATCTTAAAGCAACAAACGATCAAATTTTCAAGATCTCAGAAATAACAAACTTCCAAATAGTGGTTTACAGGTTATGTAATTGCATAGAATTAACTAAAGAAAGAATTTATTACAGTTGGGGAAGTAATGAATAAAGAATGTTAGGAAGAAGGTAATGATGACAGATTGTCAATTAAAAAAAAGAAAAAGCAAAATGACAATTCTTGTTATTTTATATCTACACAAATAGAAATCAAACAGTTTAACGAGAAGAAGATCATAGAGGATTGTATGTGGTCAAAATCATTCTAGGGTTTTAACTCAAGTAGGAGATTTATACACTTTTGGATTCAGCAATTGGATACGCAACACTCTTGAAAATTCAGAATTACGAGATTCTGGAAAAGTGTCAATCTTCCTGAAAATGGTTTGAAACATCTTGTGGATGGAATAATGCATTGTTGCTTTGCGATGATGACAATAAATCATTTATATGGGGTCGGAATGACTGGAAGGAAAAATGAATTCGGCAAAATTCATGACACATTAAAAGAATGGTGAGTTTTGTGAATGTTTTGCTTGTGGTTGGAATGAAATAGAAACTATGATACGGGTAATAATATTGATCAATAGATTCTGATTCGTATAGTTCATGAAGCCATTATAAACGGAATTGTTTGTGGAAATTCTTGAACCACAATGTTTTTAAATCTTTTTTTAGTAAAACACGATTCCAAGAATTGTCAATCAAAATAATAATAACAAATCTAAAATGAAGGAAATCTCAAAATAAAATAAAAAAGATTTGTCGAGATTTAAGTCATTTTTTAAAAAAATAGAAATTAACAAAAATAAAAATCCATTATGCTGTAGAATTAAATTTACTGTGAATATTTTTTGGTTAATGAACTTTAAGTATGCACCCTAAATAGCAAATAGATTGTTTTGTTATATAATTATAATTTTTTTCAATAAATATTTCTCAAGAATTGCAATATAGAATACTCCTTTTTTGTAGCAAATAATGACATACTTTATCTTAATGTCATTATCTTTGAATTGATTTTATAACCAAACAGCAGAATTAAAAGCCATTCTAATTTTTATTTAGCATTTCATATTTTGGACAATGAAAACAAATAAAAAAAATAAATAATGAACGAAAAACATGAAATATTATAAAATTTATTACAATAATATGCAAAATTAAAATTACACCGAAAAATTCATTAATATAAGCTCATAGCAGAAACTATTCATTAAAGAAATATAGGTATGATTATTTAATACTCCATAAAAATTCCACACACCACTTGATGATATCGATGATTATCAATCAAAATCAAACATCATGACAAGTAACAAATATAAAATTATTTTATACCATAGATTTAATATAAATAAGTTAAATTATGCTCTATGAATCATATGAAGACAATGAAATTATTAATTTTATTTTTTTACATTATTGTCTAAAGTAGATAACGAAAAAAAGAGATATTACATGACACTTAGGATATGGACTTATTTCTAGAACCTATTTGTATAATAATGTATTGTCTTTATTCTTTAAATTAATAAATTAATAAATAAACAAAAAATGCTTAAATGAAATTCTAGTTAGAAAAAATATTAAATCAATTAATAAAAAAGAAATTGGTTAATTATTTTCGGAAAATATTTTCTGTGATCTTTTACCAAATAATTTTTATTTTAGCTTCGAAATGAAAGTTCTAATATTATTTATTGTCTCAATGACTAATTAAAAATTTTTGTTTAGACTAAATCAAATAAATTTTTAAATAAATTTAATACTCGACATTTACTGTAAGTTCAAAAATTTTATTGTCAAATGCAGAACAATTTTCATAAAAAGGTTTCCAACACGAAAAAAAACATGCTGTATATATATAATAGTTTATCTGCGAAAAATTTTGTGTTCATCTGAAGTAATCAATAGTCTTGGTTATTCCTTAAAAAAAATTTTTTTTGGTACAACATCATCAGTTATAAATAAAGCTTTATCCTTTTTTTCAACCCCTCCTTATTTTTTCTTTTTCAAAAACTTTTTTTTTTTTTGATAAACTGAATTATGTTGTTGTTGCTGACTTTAACAACTTATCTTTTTCCAAATATTTCGAGTGTAAGTATTTTTTTGTAAGTTTAAGATATGCTTCCTTATTTATTGCTTTGCCTACTGCTTGAGCCTTATTTTGGCGGGTATTTTATTTTGCAAGATTGTTTGTTTAGTGTGTCAACGAAACTTATGCAGGTATTTTATTACATAAGTAAACTATTGTTTCTTTTATTTTTTTGTCTGCAAAGCTTGCGTACTTAATTTTTTGCATAAGCGAACTACTACTGCTTGTTTCTTTGAGTGATATTTATTTGCAATTATTTATTTGTTTAGATTGTCAGTGAAGCTTGCTCAGATATTCCAACGTGCAAACAAGCTACCAACTGCTTGTTACTTTTTTTCGTTTTCAGCTTGTGTAAGTATTCTGCTACTTCTTGTTTCTTTAATAATTGTATTATTATCATCTCTTTTGATGAACGTTGCTTTTCTTTTCAAAAATATTAATCATATTTGTTTTGTAATATTTTTTCATCTAATAATTTTTGAAAACATTAATAATAATCCGTTCCTAAATTCATCTATTTATTCCAGATTGAATTCGTTGTTGTCGGTGATGGCATTGCATTAATAGAGTTGAGAGAATTGATGAATTGAAGAAGTTGATAAAATCAATGTACATGTGCATGTGATTGATAAATGAAGGATATTAATCATATATTTGTATAAAATTTTTATTTTGTAGTTAGATTTCTTTAGATTAGATTTTATTCGATTAGATTTTATTAGGATAGAAATAGTTTAGATTTTTTAGGTGAGTAAATATTTATTTTTCCCTGGTTCTTTTGTCTACTATGCATCAATAAAATACGAACACTCACTAATCATTCTTTAGCTTAGATTTTTTAAGGTATAAAAGTTGTTTATTACTTCTTTGTTTGTTTGGATATCATCACAGAATACTAATCATTATTATTTCTTTTTATAGATAGTATTTAGTAGTTAGATTTCTTGGATTTGTATTTCTTATTTTTAGGTAAGAATTTTTGGTTTTGTTTAATTTGCTTTTTGCACATGTACATCGATTTAATCAATATAAGAAAGAATCATTTAAAAAGTCCTAAGATAGGAAGGTATGTTTCCTTTTTATACTAATTTTTTCTTAATAATAATGAGTTCATTTTATTATAAATTTGTGTTGTATTGTTTTCAAAAAATCATACATGATTAATATATTTTTTCATATTGTTACTCTTTGCTTATTTTTAATTTTATTGATTCCAGTTGTAGCTTTCGTTTCCTTTTTGTGCTTGTAGGATGATGAACGAATACTTCCAAAATAATTTTCTCTATATTTTATATTTGTTTTATGAAATTCTTTATTTTATTATTTTTTACGAATATTAATAATCTATTCCAGATATTTAATAAAAAAAATTCTTTCCATTGACCAAATTTTCGGGGAAAAGAAATTAATTATGAATATCAACAAGAATTAGTAATATAAAAAAATTTCATTGAATGTACAGTAATGATTATATTTATTTATTTATTTATTTTCAAACACGTTGACTACAAAAGGATTATCATGATTTTTAATATTAATGCTGTTAGTTGATTTTTTTTTGTTGTCGCTGTTCTTGGTATTTCTTCATCAATTCAATACAATTTAAAAGTTCGTCAATCTTATTATCTATTTCTATTTTGGTTTTTTTAATAGTAAAAGAAGAAAGAATTATTAGCATTATACAGTCGGGTCTCTCTATAATCACACATTCGGGACTGATAAATTTGGTGATTATAGAAAATTGTGAATATAAAAAATTGGTCTCAATATAATCACCAATATATAAATGGTGATTATAAAAAATTTTATATAGTAATTGGAAATAAGAAATGGTTTATTATTTTATATTATTTTTATTAAAATACATACTATTATTTTATATTTGAGAAATATTTACAAATATTTTAAATCAATTGCACCATATATGCTCAAGTGAAACTTGTTTTTTGGTTTTTTCATACTTTCGTTCATATAATGGTAATCTTTTACGTAAATCATTAAATGAAATTTCATCATTATCAGAAAGTTGTTCTTCATACCTAATTAAAATTTTTAATGCATTTAATGCTTCTTTAGAAGTAACAGATGGTAATTCTTCTTCTTCTTCTTCAGAATCTGGAGATGGATTATTTTCAATTTCATTATCTGTCATTATCATAGTTACAATTTCAGATTCAGAAAGAATATCTTCAGTTGCTAGAGGTTCATCAATAGCATTATTATAAATTTCCATTTCATTAATTAATTTTTGTCATGCTGTATTTTCTTCAAATGATTCTTCATAAAGAAAGTTAATATTCTCTTCAGTGGACTCATTATTGTTTGTATTATTTATATTGTTTGTTGAATTAGGTAAAATTCCTGTTTTCCTCCAACAATTTTGTATTGTTGTTGTAATAACATCATCCCATGAACGAGCAACATATTCAATTGCTTGTTTTACATTAATTTTGTTCCTAAATAAAAAATATATTAATTTACAAAAAATATAATTTAAAATTATAAAATTATATAAAATTTACTTACTTTTCATGATCAATATTTTGTTCAAATTGATCTAATACATGTCTACAATAATAACGTTTATATTTTGCCTTGAAACTTTTAATAATACATGCATCAAGTGGTTGAATATGAGATGTTGTATTAGGAGGAAGAAAATGAATTGTAATATTGGTTAAATCAAGAAGTTCATTGTCTTCAGATTGCTGTTTATTTTTTTTTGTTGATGTTTTTTGTCGTTTATTTTTTAATTTTGATGATTCTTGAATTGGATCTGTATCTGAATCATCACTTTCATCAGTATTATTTTCATTTGTAATAGGATTAGTATGAGAAGGTGCATTGTCAACCAGAAGGAGAATTTGTCGATTTTGAATTTGAAATCCTTTGTTATGATATTTTAACCATGATTCCCAAATATCACTACGCATCCAAGCCTTACTGTTATATTTATACATTACTGGCAAATTTGAAACATTGATATTTTTAAAACATCTAGGATTTTTGGCATGACCAATTACTAATGGTTTTAATTTATGTGTTCCAGTAATATTTGTAGCAAGTAAAACTGTAATTCTAGATTTATCCTTAAATAAATAAATAATTAATTAATAAATTTAAAAAAATTATAGACTAATTTTTATTAAATTACTTACTAGTTTTTTTCCTGCTCTTGATCGTTGAGCTAAAGTTTGGTTAGGTGCCATTCTAAAAAAAAGTCCTGTTTCATCAGCATTGTAAACATCTTCTGGATTGTATTTTGATATTAATTCTTGTAATTTTAAACGTTCTTCAGCTAATGATTCCAGAGGAGCAGAATTAGCTTCACCATGTAGCCTATACATACGAAGAGAATTTCTTTTTTTGAATCCTGTTAACCATCCTTTGGAAAAATTGAACTGATCTTCTTCAATATTAAAATAATTTGCAAATTCTTTTCCTTTTTCTTGAAGAATATCTCCAGAAATTATCATACCACCTGCAATAGCTTGATTTGTCCAATATACAAGAGTTTTTTCAAGTAAAGGAAACATGACATTACGATGTTTGACTGTTAAAGAGGCATCAGATGAAAGCCATTTTTCTTTTTGTAATAAGATTTTTGTAATAGTAAACCTATCAATATTAAGATTATATTTTGAACTAAAGAAAGCTGCAATATTATTATGCCGTGATAAAGGATGTTGTACGGCATACTGACATATTTCAATACGTTGAGTATCATTTATTGCACTTCTTTTTTGTTTTTTTTTAGAAAGAGACATAGTATAGTAAATAGATAAAAAATCTTAAGCGAATTTTAGATCTAGATCAAAAGCACATGATTTCATTTATTAAATTCGATCATCTACTTCTACTTTATTAACCAAGGTATATAGTACAAAGAATAATATAAGATATATCCATTTTTAAAGAATAAAAAATAGATGAGCTTTTAATTATGACTTCAAGAAAAGAAAGAGAGAAAATAAGTGTGTAAGCAAATTTTATAAAATATATTTTTTAAAAAAAAATTAAATAAAATATAAAAAATACTAACATCCATATACATTTGCTCTGTGATAATTCCAAGGAAGAAAATTCATAAGCTCACAATTATGACTTCAAGGAAGAAGAAAGAAAAAAAAAGCAAGTATATAAGTGAATTGTTTTTATATTTTTATAAAATAATAAAAAAAAATACTTACATATCCGTTCTATGACAATTCTGAGAAAAAAAAAATCCAAATGCCTACAATCATGACTCCAGGAAAGAAGAAAAGGAGACAAATATGTAAGTAAATTGTTTTCATATTTTTTATAAAATAATAAAAAAAAAAATACTTACACATCCGTTCTATGACAATTCCAAGGAAAAAATTCCAAATGCCCGTAATCGCGACTTCAAGAAAGAAGAAAAGGAGACAAATATGTAAATAAATTGTTTTTTATATTTTTTAAAAAATATAAATAAAAATACTTATGTCCACATACATTTGTTCCGTGACAATTTGAAGGAAAAAAGAACTCCAAGGAAGTAAAGAAAGATAAGTAAAATAATACACCTATGCGATCAAAAAGTTATTAATTTTTTTTATTATTAAATAATTTTTTTATTAAAAATATTTTTATTATTTAAATCCGATTATCAAATTTTCACCTGACATTAATAATCGGTGATTATAAAGGAGGAGCATTAATAAGTATTGGATTTAAAAAATCGGTGATAGTGATTATAAACAGAATGTGATTATATAAAATATTTTTAATTAACAATCGGTCAGTTCCAGAGAATAGGGTGATTATATAAAAATGTGATTACATAAGGTGTGATTATAGAGAGACCCGACTGTAATTATACAATCATTAACAAATAACTATCAATATACTTACTATTAAGTTGTTCCTCTCCAGCATAGCTGAAACTTATTGATTTTGATATTGGTGATATTGGTAACGTCTCAGTTTTACAGGTTACATTAGTAACTGATACTGGTTCAATAGTGTTCACATCACCCAGTTCATCGGATTTCTTTTGATCATTATCATCATCATTTCATTTTTAATTTTTGTTGACATTTGATTCTTGAATTTCACTATAAATAAAAATTAAGTTAATAGAAGATGAAACAGCTGCAACACTAGCAAGAGTAATTAAAGTAAAAGATTGCAACATTCTTCTTGATATATATAAAAAGAAAAAACATCAGTCCAAAAATCTATACCATAATAAATTATAAATAAATCTGAAAATTGATTTTTTTTTAAAATATGTACTAAACCATTTCCTCAAATATCTTTTTGAATGATTATGTTTAAAAAAATCTTTGATACTTATTAAAAGTAATCTTTGCATTTGTTAAAAATATTAAAGAATTTAATAGATTTAATTAATGCAAAAAAATCCAGTTTCTGAATTGAGATATTACTTTGTTCCTACTATTTTTTAGGAGTATAACAATAATTTACTTCGCTGTCAACTTAGATTTTTTAAATGAAATTATTACTTTGTGCACAAACTATTTTTTACAATAGTTTGTTTGATAAAATTGTGATATTTGTCATAAAATTAATTTATTAAAAAAAATAAAGATTTCAATTATTTTCGTGATTCCATCCACCGATTCCAAGAAAGAAATCAAAGATCTTATCATAGAATCCATCATCAATTCAGATATTAATATATATATATAATATTTAAAATAAATAATTAAAACAAAAAAATAATAATAATACCGTTAGAATTTATTGCCCATAAAAATTTTATCAAATTAATTCATTAAAAATTCCAGGTGAAACACATATTGGATTTTAGAAAATGAAAATTATTTAAAATTAAATTTACGTGGGCAAAGTTAGGGTTAGAGGTTGATAAATAAATTCTAAATTAATAAGCTTACACTTAAATCCAATTACCAAACATAATTAAGGACGAATAACCTTTCCATATTCACTGAATGGGTTTGATTATATCGTATCGAATTAATTTACAATTTATAATACAAAGATTAAGAAATTTGATTCTTGATTCGTGATACTACACATAAGCAGGGTTGGGAAAAATAGGTTAGTGCAACAGTTAGTACACTATAATAATTAACATAAAATTTAGTACAAGTACAACATTAATTTTATTTAGTATATACAAATTCCCAACCCTGCATATAAGAACCATAATCTCGTTCCGGAATGAAAATATCACAAGAACTATCTAATAAAAGTCCCTTTCTTAATTGCTACCATAAAAAGAAATGGTCTGATCTAAACATATTTTTAGTTTCAAATACAACATCAATGAAATAAAGAGCTATTCCCTTTTTATAACTAATAAAAATAAATTAATATATATATCACGAATTAAATATACTAAGATCCTCTTTGGGCTTCCAATAAGATTGCTCATTAGTACTCAGCCAACATACGTTTCTTTCTTCAGAAATAAAATTAACAGATTTAGCTGAACAAATAATCAATTTCAATTATATCAATTCTAATTAAAAAATTCCTATGTAACATATCACGTTTAGCTTACTCCGCATTAGTAAAACTGGAACCGATCCAGTTATATTCGGTTTAAATATTATATTTTAAAGTTAATATTAATATTAAAAAATGAATTAACCCATTAAAATATTCACCGTTGCTATACACTAGTAAATATAATAATTATAATAATATAAAATATAATAATGTATATTCGTATTTTTTTTTACTTCTAAAATTCGACTATTAGGGTATTGATATGTACACATCAATTGTCCGACATAATCTCCATTACACAAAAATCCATAAATTAATAAAATACATTTTATTTTGTGTGAAAAGTCACGGAACTCTTTCCCGCACATCAAATTTTTGTTAAAAATACGCAGTAAATTTTAAATTTTTACAGTCAATAGAGCATATTAACATTTTCATTTTAATGGAGTGGTTAAGAGGAAAGAGTCCTCCAACAGGAGAAAGAGACCTTGAATATAAATTCATAGGAGCAAAAGTTTTAGAACCCAAAGATAACAATCAAATAGAAGTGAAATTATTTTTAAAACCAACAGAGAGTGATGAAGTTTTAATTATTAAGGGTGCAACAAAAAACCTTATCCAACTACCCACAATGAGCAAATATCCTGAGAAATATATTTTTTCAAAAGAATACTATGATAATGAAACTGAAGTAAAGGAGGCTTTAGAAACAAGACCAGCAGACTTTATTACATTATTTTTTATTCGCAACAAAAAGAAAAATATTGTTACAGTTAGAATTGGAACAATAGGTGCATTTGGAATCAACAGCAGATACATAAAATGGGAAGAATTTAAGACTGTAAGTGATTTATATCCCATATCTTCAGAAGAGTATGCACTTTTTGAAGAAGCATATGATGAGGATAAAAATCAAACAGATAATAATTTGGAAAAGGAAAATCAGCTTAACCCTGAATTTGATCAACAAAGGGGTAGTAATACGATAAACAAGGACACGACACAACAAATGGGAATACAAAAAGGAAAGATTACACAAAATTTATTACCAGAAGAGGTAATACAAACAAAACCATTTAATTTACACATGCATAACAACAATAATAATGATAATGAAAATAGTAAGGATAATTCAGTAATATTACCACAAAATGTAAAAGATTTTGTGGACAGTATGGAGGGAATTTTAACACAGACAAATACAGAAATCTCAGATACAGAAATGGAAGATGCAACAGTCACACAAGAACTTGTAGAACAAGAAAATGAAGATCAATCAATAGATTTAGACAATTATAAAATTTTACCTAAGGTATTTAGTAATACTTCCCTTACAGTACAGTATATTGAGGCTTTGTTCCAATGTGAGAAAAAATTACAAACAAGCGAAGAGGATCATATCTTAATTAAAACAATAAATGAAGGTATAAGAGATTTACACTTTTTTAAAAGATTTTATGGAAGACATGATGAGAAACCACAATATATCAAAGTTTTTGAAAATTTGGTAGGAGGATTTATACAACAATATAAGGATAAACATAAAATAGATTTCAATATTGGAACTGACAATATTAGAAAAATTAGACAGAATGTACGTATAATTTTTGCATGGAAAGCTTTAAGGAGTTTTAACTTAAATGAATTGGATGGAAGATCTTTAGCAAACCGAATAATACATATAAATTGGTTACTTTTTGAGAGAGGAGAAAGACCATCCAAAGCAGATTTTAACTTTGACAAAGTCCGAGAATATTGCAATAGAGTTGCTAAAGTAGAAAGAAGACAATTACCAATGGATTTTTCAAAACTTCCACAGAGAATTTTTGATGGGTTACCACATACAGTACCAATTAGGAATAGACAAACAATTAAAGAAATTGTTGCATTTTTGAGACAGTATTATGATGTCGATAGACTTCCAGAGAGTTACTTTGTTTCCAAACCAACATTGCCAGAAAACTGGCAGGATTTAAGAAGGGAAGTGAGAAACCTCTTTCCTATAACAGATCCAAGAAAATTAAAAAATCTAAACGCAATCAGATTTCAGCTTAAATCATATTACAAAATACCAGAGAAATTACCAGAGTATTATTTTAACTTACCATCCATAAAAAAGTCACAAAAGCCAAATTTACCAGAGAATCCAGAAGATATAAGTTTAAATTGCAACAAATATCTACCATGGAAAAGGGGAGGAACAGAAGATTATTCATTTAAAGACTTATTAAGAGAATTAGGTACACATTATAACTTTGAAAAACTTCCAGAAAATTACTTTTATCAAAGATCAAATCTACCAACCTCACCTAAACAAATTCAAATACCACAAGAAATTAAAGTTCCAGCAACCTGTATTGTAGAAGCAAGAGAATTATCTCGTTTCTTATACCCACTCTATGACTATGAAGTGCCTCTAGGGAAACAATGGATAAATTATGAATTAGATAGAAGAATACCATTACCTGAAGATATGAAGGCAGCGGAAGCAGGTTCTGGAATTAAACTACCAATTAGAAGAATTAATTTAAAAACAGAGATAAAAAAATTAAGAAAGTATTACAAATTCAAGCTATTACCAGACAAATGGATTATTTCAGATTATGTGAGAAAGCCTTTGTTACCCAATTTAGAAACAACAATAAAAGACCTACAAGAAAAACACAGAAACAGACAGGATTGGAAAATAGATTTACCTATTAAAACTCAAAAACAATATAATGAAACTGTAAATGTATTAAAAACATATTATTTTTTTCGTTACTTACCAAAAGAATTTGTGGAAATGGAAAAATTACCAGAGCCAGAATTCCCAAGTGTTGGGAATCTTATCTTTGTTTAATAAATTAAAAAAATCTGGAGAAAAAAAGGAGTTATATCTTCAAGATAGTAACTCATTAACTTTAAATAATAGGGATAATTTTTGGAATATGTTAGGTACGGTATATATATATTATGGGGGTTTAATTAATACATTTTTTTTATATAAATATTATATGATAGTATATATGGAAAATAAAGAAAATAAAAATAAGAAAAAAATTTTTAAAAATAAGAAAATAAATAAAAAAAAAGAAGAAAAGTACCTATTCAATCTATTAAAGGGAAGGAGCTACAAAGAGTCCAATAAAGGAGGTTATGGGCCATATTCAGATGGAAAAACTTTTAAAATATTTACACAGAATATAAGAGGAATAAATGATACTCTAAAACAGATTGATTGGCTTAATTTTTGTATTGAAAATGAATATGATATTATTGGTTTAACAGAAACATGGGTAAATAAAAATAGTAATAACAGTAAATATATATTTAAAGATATAATAATAAATCAAACACTGCATAGAGAAAATGAATATAGTTATATATGGGCTGATAGTGAACAATCTAAGGGTTCAGGTCTATGTTTAATGATCAAGAGTAAATGGGCAAAACACATTTATAAAACTAAAAAATATAAAGGCAATATTATATCAATCAAGATGGCATTTAAAAAAAAGATCAAAATGCAAATTATTCTTATATATTACCCAGCAAATGCAACAGAAAGCAAAGAAAGATCCCATATTTCAAAATGGATAATTAATGAGCTTGAGGAGCACCGAGATAGAGAAACACATTTTTCAATTGTAATAGGAGACTTCAATGCAACACCCAATCCAAGGTTAGATAGATTTAATAAGAATATAACATTAAATTTAAGATCAAACAAACCAGAAAGTCATATTCTGAGATATCTGCTAAATAATAGCTATACTGATGCATATAGAATTTATAAAGAAGCTCTAAAAACAAATACCCAAACAGAAAACCAAACAGAAGATTTCACATGGAGAAATAAAGCAAATGATATAAAAAGTCGAATAGATCAAATCTGGATATCAGATAATATACTGGATCACATGTTAAATACTATAATAATAGACACATGCTCAATAGCACAAAGTGATCATTCAGGAGTTTTATTAAATTTAAAATTTGACCTTTTTCAAGACAAATATCAAAATGGAAGAAGAATCAAAAATGCAGAAAATATAAATAGAATATCATTTAATTATAAAAATACATCTAACAAAGTTTGGAAGAAATTTGAGGATGAAATAGAAAAACATATAAAATATAATTTGGAAATTCAACATAGATCCGTAGAAGAAAAATGGAATTTTTTAAGAAATGTCATATCTAAAGTGGCAAATGAGATTTTACCAAAAAAGAAATACATTACAATGGGCAGATATTCAGAAGAAAAACAGCTACATAATCATTTTGAATCATATAATCAAATCATAATACTAAGAAAAATATATGAATGGGGCAGACAAAAAATTTTTAAAAAAGATAATATAGAACCCCAAATAGCACAAAAAGTAGAAGAAAAAATTAAAATTCTTGAAGACAAATATAATTTTATAATAGAAAATCCTTTAATAAAAAGTAATGAAGAGCTCACAAAATGGATAGTAAATACTCGACAAACATATTATTCCTTAAGGAAAATTTTTAGAAATGAAATTAAAGAAACAAAACACAAGTCAATTATTGAGAATATACTAAATCGTCAAAAAAATTTTAAAGAAAATAAAAAGAATTACTTAAATAGTGTTTTAAAAAGAGAGAAGCCTAAGATAGTAACAGATAGTATAGTTAGGAAAGTTGGGTGCGAAACAGAAGTTATCACAGATCCTGAAGAAATAAAACAAGAAATTAAGAATACCTTTAAAAATTGGATAACAGAGAAACATATAAACCCAATTGACAAATACAGAGATTGGGAAGACATATATAAAGTTAAAGGAAACATTAAAGATGAATGGTACAACTCCATAAATAAAAAGTTTACAGTTGAGGAATTACAGAAAATAATAAGAAAAACTCCAAACAAAAAAGCACCAGGTCCAACGATGATAACAAATGAACTGTGGAAACACATGGGAGAAGAAACTTTAAAACTCTTAATTAATATTTTTAATCATATATTACAAAGTAGAGAAATACCCCATGAGTGGGTAGAGGGGTATATTTTTCCAATTGCAAAACCTAAAGATTGGGAAAAAAATATGTGGAATACTAGACCAATTACATTACTAGAAACAGCAAGGAAAATTTTTTCTAAGGGGATCTACAATAGATTAAGTAAAGTTCTGACAAAACAAAAAATTTTAAATGAAAATAATTGGGCGGGTCTTCCAGAAGGCTCAGTACAAGGACCAATACATATTCTTAACAACTGCATAGAAGAAGCAAAAGAGTATAAAAAAGAAATATGGATTCTATCACAAGATATTTCAAAAGCCTTCGATTCTATCAATAATGATATACTCAAAAAAAGCATGGAAAGAATTAAAATACCTAACAATATTATTGAAATTATACATAAACTAACAGTAACAAGATCTAATAGAGTAATTACTTTCCATGGTCTCACAGACCCTTTTAATCCAAAAATGGGAATAGAGCAAGGGGACTCTTTATCTCCTCTTTTGTGGAGGATATATTATGACCCTCTATTAGAAAGAATACAGAATATGAAAGAGGGATATTTAATGGAAACAACACAATATGGAGATTTACGAACTGATATGGGAAAAATAAAAAGTATAAAAATAAATTCTTTTGCATATATGGATGATACAACTTATATAGCAAGTAATAAGAACCAACTCAAAAATATTTTAACTAAAGTAGAAGAATTCTCAAATATCACAGGCATTAGAGTTAATGCAGAAAAATCTCATTTAATATGCATAAATCCAAAAAAGGAACATAAAATATCGAAGCAGGGAAAGTTTATAAATAAAAAAGATAAGAATAGAATAAACTCAGTTAAATTTATGAAAGAAAAAATAATAGCACACAAAAAAAATGAATATGTAAGGATACTAGGTATATGGATTTCAGCAGATGGAAAGAAGAGTCATCAAAAAACATTAATTGAAGAGAAAGCTAGAAACATATGTAGAATGGTAGAAAGGGCAAAAATAACAGATAAAGGAGCAAGATATATAATAAATCACGTGCTTTTTCCAGCAATAGAATATCTTTTAAATGATGTTTACTTAAATACAAGTATGTGTAAGAAAATAAACTCAATATGTCTTAAGACGTTTAAACATAAAGCTGGATTTGCACAAACAGCAATTAACAGTATCTTTCACTTGAAAGAAGGATATAATATATTTGATATTGAAGATAGACAATTACAATTACATATAAAAAATTTAAACGATAGAATAAATAGGGATGATTTATTAGGAGAATCAACAAAGATANTTCCTAAGCTTAATAACTTAGGCAACGATGGGCCGGACGGTAAATCTAGCATAGCTTATTTTAGTCAGTTTCAATAGATATATTATAATCTTATGTACAAGCTTGTATTATAATTTTATTAATAAAAAAATTTATTGGAGCATGGCTCCGTTGGAAAAAAAAAAAAAAAAAAAAAAAACATTTTATTTTGTGTAATTTATTCAATTTGTGAATTGGTATCACCGCATTCGCATTGGTGTTTAATAAATAAATTTGTGTAATAATAAATAAAAAAAAATCTCCAATTTTTCATTCCGAAAAATGTCTTTACCATATAGTAAAAAAGATTTGTTTGAAAGTGCCTTAAAAAATCGAATCATTCCAACATTAAATTATGACACATTTGAAAATCCTATACTAATCGCAAGAGGAGGATTTGGTAAAGTTTATCGTGCTAATTCAACAAGTTTAGGAAAACATGTTGCGTTAAAACGTTTGCATGAAAATGAAAATGGCGAATTATTTTATAAAGAATTTATGAAAGAGGTAAAAAATAAACACTTTGTTTTCATTAATATAAACATTTGAGTGGTAAATTAAAATTTTACTAACTGCCATTTTTCGGAACCACAGTTAACAAATATCATGGCTGTAAATAACCATGATAATATTATTAACTTTTATGGAATCAGTAAAGGTATTATTTATATGTTATTTAATAAGTTCATATTAAATAAAATATATATTATCCTTAAATAAAATTATTAATATTTAATAAAAAATATTGTTTAGATCTTCAAACAGAAACATACTACCTAGTGTTGCAATACGCTAAAGATGGTGACTTGAGGACATATTTACGAAATAATTTCAAAAGTCTTGACTGGGAAATTAAAATTCTCATGGCTAAAGATATTACAAGTGGTCTACGTTATATTCACGAAAAAGGAATAGTTCATAAAGATTTAGTAAGTATGTGCTATACATAAATAATTATATTAATTATAATTATTAATTTAAATTCATTTACTTTAATAGCATTCAAAGAACATTTTAGTTCATGAAAAAAGGCTATTGATTACAGATTTAGGAATGTCTCAACCATTAGAAACTAATTCACATTCTGTGGATGGTGGTGGAATGCATGCGTACACTGATCCTGAATATTTACGAAATTGTATGAAACGAAAACGATATAAAAGAAACAAAGCTTCAGATATCTATAGTCTGGGGGTTCTTTTTTGGGAGCTATCAAGTGGAAGACCTCCATTTAATAATATCTACAGTCCAGTTATAATTAATTCGGTTACTTCCGGCGAAAGAGAAAAACCTATTAATGAAACACCAAAAGATTATATCAACATATATTCAAGTGCATGGAGAGATGTTCCAGATCAAAGGCCAACTATTAAAAATATTTTTGATTCTCTCGAAAATATTAATTTAGAAAATATATATAATGATCCTAATGATAATCAATATAATCAATTAGAAGCAGAAGCTTATAATAATAATGAATCTTCCATTGACATATACAGTAAAGGTTCCATATCTATTGCTGATGTATTTACATCAAATTGGGAGGAAGTTACAGGTATTTTCTTCATAATAATATTTATTAATTATTTTATAAATGTTAATCTTTAATTTTCATTCTTTATATCTTTTAGCAATGAAAAACCTCCTGGAATCATTTAATCATTTTCCCACTTCCCTATCCACTGCTCTCAATTCTAATGACTATGATAACGTAACAAAAGGCAATCAAATTATAAAATATAATTATAATGATTTTAAAAATCTTAAAAATATCGGAAAAGGGATTTACAGTGCAACATTAATATTAATGAATGGAAAGAGAACAGTGGCTTTAAAATCTATGGTTGTGTCTACTACGGAATTATTAGTTAACGAGGTAAATACTATTTAATAACTATCTTATACTAAAAAACTTCCAATTTGCTGAATATTTATTTTAATGAATTTTTAGCTTAAACAATATTCACGTGCCTGTTCACATGATAATATGATTGGGTTCTATGGAATTTCACAAAAAGGTAAATATTAAATTGAATCTTTTAATCTTTTCGCTAATTAATAACTATCAATTTTATGAAACATTTTATATTGTATTTTATATACACTTAATGTAGATTTGAAAAGGAATGAATATATACTTGTATTAGAATATGCAAATGGTGGAACCTTACGTGACCATCTAAAATCTAATTTTGAAAAACTTGAATGGAGTGATAAGTTAAATCTTGCTCAACAAATCGTCAAAGCAATTGAACATTTGCATTCAAATGATATCGTTCATGGAGATCTGGTAATTGTGTAATTAATTTTCGAAAATACTATAACAAACAATTGATCCTTTATTTAAATACTATTTTGTTTTACAGCATTCAAAGAATATTCTTCTCCATGATAATACTATTAAGATTATTGATTTTGGTATTTCCAAGCTCAATACTGAAAATTTGATCGATTCAAAAAAAACAATAGAATATACTGACCCAATGCTTCTCGAAAGGCCAGGCAAATTTAGCAGAACTAAAACTTCTGACATATATAGTATTGGAATTTTACTTTGGGAAATATCAAGTGGAAAAATGCCATATAAATCTAAATTTCGGGATGAATTAGATTTGATAATTTATGTTTCACAGGGAAACAGAGAAGATCCAATCATTGAAACACCACAAGATTATATTAATATCTATCAAGGTTTAATTTTATTATATTTATAATATCAAATAATAAATTATTTACTAATTCGAAACAATTACTTATTTAACAGATTGTTGGAATCAAGACCCAAATCAACGTCCAAATATTGGGAAAGTTATACAAGATCTCAAAAATGTTAATTTACAAAGTTTCGCCAAATACATGAGAATTATAGAACCTTTTGTGCCATTGATTTCTACTGTAACTCTCNACAGCATTCAAAGAATATTCTTCTCCATGATAATACTATTAAGATTATTGATTTTGGTATTTCCAAGCTCAATACTGAAAATTTGATCGATTCAAAAAAAACAATAGAATATACTGACCCAATGCTTCTCGAAAGGCCAGGCAAATTTAGCAGAACTAAAACTTCTGACATATATAGTATTGGAATTTTACTTTGGGAAATATCAAGTGGAAAAATGCCATATAAATCTAAATTTCGGGATGAATTAGATTTGATAATTTATGTTTCACAGGGAAACAGAGAAGATCCAATCATTGAAACACCACAAGATTATATTAATATCTATCAAGGTTTAATTTTATTATATTTATAATATCAAATAATAAATTATTTACTAATTCGAAACAATTACTTATTTAACAGATTGTTGGAATCAAGACCCAAATCAACGTCCAAATATTGGGAAAGTTATACAAGATCTCAAAAATGTTAATTTACAAAGTTTCGCCAAATACATGAGAATTATAGAACCTTTTGTGCCATTGATTTCTACTGTAACTCTCGAGATTTCAGAAATTATCACAGTCTATGAAACTGTCCAGTACAATAAGGAGATTTGCAATTCACTTATGGATCGTGTAAATGTTGCCGAGGCAGCCATCAAAACTTTGAAAGGAAGTCAAACCGAAAATGAAAAAAATTTTCGTAACGGAGAATATTACAAATCATTTATTCGTTTTATTGATATTGTGAAACGAACTAAAAAATTAATGGTTGATGTGTCGAACTTACGTGGTTATCAAAAATTCGTACTTTCCAGTTCAGTTAAAGGTAAATTTAATTCACTTGTTAATGACTTTGATGCAGTAATGATTAAATTACATTTTACAATGGCCGTAGCTAATGATAAACAAAGGAGGATGGATCAATTTGCTCTCGAATCTGATATTGCAGATATGAATAAGGTAATCAATTCTAATTCGATTTTAGAATATTATGACTTCTTTTTTTATATTCATCTAATATTCTCTTTCATTATTATTAGTTTTTGGAAAGAATAGGTGGTGGCATAATTGACCAAAATCAAAAAATCAATATTGTTTTCCAAGAAGTGTCATTACTGATGAAGTTTGAACCAAAAGAAATAAAATCATCAGAAATAAAATCAACAGAAATAAAGTCAACAGAATTGAGTGATCCTTTGACATCAGAACTAACGGATCGCAGAGGGAAACGTTCTCAGGTTGCCAAAAAAATGTATAAAAGTATTGAGGTCGTTTGTAAACCAGTATATTTTCGAAATAGCGCAGATATTCGAAAACAACTAGCTATATTAGGAAAATTAAGTGATTCACCAAACATTATCAGATTTTATGGTCTTTCATTTACAGAAAACTCAGATGTTATGGTATTTGAATGGGCAGATTATGGCAGTCTCAGAGAATTGTATTGTCAGTATGACATTGCTTGGCATGCAAAAGTACAAATAGCTCTTGGTATTTGTCGTGGCCTTACATTTTTACATTCTTGTGACATTCTTCATCAAGAAATTCGATGTAAACATATTATAGTAAGATTTAATAATTTAACTAATAAATTATCATATATAAAAAGATCCTAATAAGTTTCATTTTTTTTCCTATTTATAATAGATGGCTACAGGCCTGGTACCAAAAATTGCAGATATTAGATTTTACCATGTAAATAATGACTTTGAAACCGTTGACTTCGGCTTCCCAGAAGGTTTTCGTTGGATGGCACCCGAACAATTCCGTAGTTATAAAAGTCCTAAAAGTTTTCCTTATACTTTCAAGTGCGAGATTTTTAGGTAATAATTACAGATGTGCTAATCTCTTGATTTATTTGCTTATTAAATTATTTGTTATTTCACATTGTTTCGTATAATGCATATTTAGTTTTGGCATGTTACTTTGGGAACTTGTTTTCGAAAAAATTCCATATGAAAGCTGGGATTTATGGAAGATTGGAGAACATGTATTGGCTGGTAAAAGAGAAAAAATCACATGGGGAAAGGCTCCACCAGATGTTCAAAAACTTCAAAAAGATTTGGCGAAAATCATTGCATCTGGTAAGCTATTATTACTATTGTTTTATTGACTTTTTAAAAAAATTTAACTTCTTTAACTTTAACTTATTTAATTTGCATCATTATATATTCTATCTGAAAAGCCTGGCAAGGCGACCCAGCAATTCGAGCATCACTTCAAAATATTTTTATAAATTTGGTCCAACTAGCTGATGAATATTGCACACCCGATAAAGAAAATACTCCTGCTCTTTTACCTGAAAAGACATTAGATTTAGATGGATCTTTATCTTGTTCGGTTTCCATTAATGATGAAGGTGGTTCGGATTTACCGGAAACGGAGTTTGATATTTATGAAATACCACAAATAATTCCTCTTAATGAAGGTATTCAAGCACATAGAAACAAGGAATATCAAAAAGCTTGGGATTGTTTTGTTGCACATGCAGATTTAGATAATGCACATGCAAAATATTGGAAAGGATATTACTTGTGGGAAGGAATTGAAGTTAAGAAAGATCGCGAACAAGCTTTTGGATTGTTCAAAGAAGCAGCTGATGAAGAAATCGCGGATGCTCAATTACGTTATGCATTTTCATTGGTCAATAATCCACTGGTAAAGTTCGATCGTGAAATCTTTTTAAAATATTTAATAAAATCTGCAGATAATAATAATCCCACTGCACAATTTAACTTAGGAGACATGTATTTTAATGGTAAAATTGGGCACAAAAAGGATGAAGAATTAGGCTTAAAATATTTGAGATTAGCTGCTCTCAATAATCAACCTAAAGCTAAAGAGGTTTTACAGAAATTGGCAATTGAGAANTCGGTTTCCATTAATGATGAAGGTGGTTCGGATTTACCGGAAACGGAGTTTGATATTTATGAAATACCACAAATAATTCCTCTTAATGAAGGTATTCAAGCACATAGAAACAAGGAATATCAAAAAGCTTGGGATTGTTTTGTTGCACATGCAGATTTAGATAATGCACATGCAAAATATTGGAAAGGATATTACTTGTGGGAAGGAATTGAAGTTAAGAAAGATCGCGAACAAGCTTTTGGATTGTTCAAAGAAGCAGCTGATGAAGAAATCGCGGATGCTCAATTACGTTATGCATTTTCATTGGTCAATAATCCACTGGTAAAGTTCGATCGTGAAATCTTTTTAAAATATTTAATAAAATCTGCAGATAATAATAATCCCACTGCACAATTTAACTTAGGAGACATGTATTTTAATGGTAAAATTGGGCACAAAAAGGATGAAGAATTAGGCTTAAAATATTTGAGATTAGCTGCTCTCAATAATCAACCTAAAGCTAAAGAGGTTTTACAGAAATTGGCAATTGAGAATTAATTATTATTTAATAGATAATTTATTTTATTCTTTCGTAAACTATTTTCAATTATCATAATTTGTCACGGAGGATTATTGGTTTCACCTAATATTCTCATTAAATAATAAAAATAGAGTTTTCTTGCTTACATTTGGTTTATTACAAAATTATTATGTTTTATGTTTCGTAGTTAATGTCTTATAAAGAAAACAATTCGCTTTTGAGCAAAAGTTGTCTTAGAAGTAAATATTATTGAAGACAAGAAATTTACTTCAAAGGTGAATAAGAATACGTTTAGAATTTAGAATTGCAGTTAACAATTTTAAAAGTTGTCAAGAAACTGTGACGATGATATTAAGTTATACCCAAAATAATATTAAAAATTTGTTAATAACGTTATTAATGAAATTTCTGTTTGTTTGTTCGGAAATTAACTGTGTGGAGTTTCTTTGCATATGGGAAATCAGTTGAAAATGAATATTCTTTGGGAAAATTTATAAAGTTCCGTTGTTAAATGAGATCAATATGAAACTTTTTTCTGTAGAGTAGATAATCAATTTTAAATAAGATGATCTAACAATATATACCAAATTTATAATCAGTATAAATATTAATTCTTAAATTCTGAAAGCAGATTATTGAGAGAAGCTAATCTCAAATATTTTTATGCCTAATTCGTATTCCTTTTCTTTCTTAAGTTTACCGTGCAAATACACATCTACCACGTTATATTGCGCATTGTGTCTGCAGGATATCCATGATCAAATTTTAATGAAGGATTATCAACAAATGAAAGGGCATAGCATCTCCAATGACATGATCCACAAATCCAATATTTTGCAGCTGTATTATTTAAATCTGCATCTGAAAACATTCTCAAGCTATTCCTAGTCAGAATCCATGTAAATCCAGAACTACTCATCATTAATGGAAACTGAATGAATTTACGTAATATTTTATTAGGTAAAAGATAATTGATGTAAATTCATAAAATATTTTGTGAGATGCTTAAATTTCTGGATCATCCTTGCTAGGCTTTTATTAAATAGTTCAATTTTCTAAAGACTATATTGTCACAGGAGTGCAGAGTATTTCAAACAATTTCTCAAATCAGTCTCTCAGTTTGCATCACACAAACAAATAATAATACGCTCTATCTGCCAGTAGGTCAAGCAATCAGTTGATCTAAACTTGCCTATCTCGAAACAGATAATAAATATATAATAAATAATAATAATAATCAAATAATAATCAAATTAATCATGAAGGCACAGTGAGTAAGGTGGAGTAAAAGTAGTAACGCAGTATCAAACAATAATTAATAATATTTCACAATATTACAACACAAAATATAAGTTTATTAAAATATAAGATATAAAGTTTTTAAAAGCAAAGTATCATTCAACAACAGAAATATTACAGTGTGACATATCTTTCCTGTTCCTGAAGGAAGTTTACTTTTCTATTTAATATTTGTTAAAGTATTTCGAATTATTCTGAATTATTTCTAATTATTAATTAATTATAATTAAGTATTGAGTCACTATATTTNTCATAAAATATTTTGTGAGATGCTTAAATTTCTGGATCATCCTTGCTAGGCTTTTATTAAATAGTTCAATTTTCTAAAGACTATATTGTCACAGGAGTGCAGAGTATTTCAAACAATTTCTCAAATCAGTCTCTCAGTTTGCATCACACAAACAAATAATAATACGCTCTATCTGCCAGTAGGTCAAGCAATCAGTTGATCTAAACTTGCCTATCTCGAAACAGATAATAAATATATAATAAATAATAATAATAATCAAATAATAATCAAATTAATCATGAAGGCACAGTGAGTAAGGTGGAGTAAAAGTAGTAACGCAGTATCAAACAATAATTAATAATATTTCACAATATTACAACACAAAATATAAGTTTATTAAAATATAAGATATAAAGTTTTTAAAAGCAAAGTATCATTCAACAACAGAAATATTACAGTGTGACATATCTTTCCTGTTCCTGAAGGAAGTTTACTTTTCTATTTAATATTTGTTAAAGTATTTCGAATTATTCTGAATTATTTCTAATTATTAATTAATTATAATTAAGTATTGAGTCACTATATTTTCTAACTACTCGAACTTACTCCCGACAACAGTCGTATTTATACTTTCTCTTTTGTTTACACTTCATCCTTCATCCTTTGTGCATCATCCTTCATCCTCATACGATATCCTTCATCCTCGTATGGTATCCTTCATCCTTGTACAAAGATGTGTTATTATATTTCGATTGTATGAAGCATGTGTTATTCTTTTTTTTTTAGCTTGTTTTTTTTCTATAAATATGCTTTATAAAAATTTGTGTAAAGTTTAAACGTTTTATCGATTAAATGCAATTCATTTAATCAAATTTAATATCAATCATTGATGAACAAAAAATACTAAAATTTTATTAATTTTTGAGACTATATCATTACGTCATTATAAATTGACCTGTCTGAGACATCTGACTTTTGTTTTTTAATAAATGATTAACGGCAGTTGTTGGGACAAACCATAATGATTCATTGGCAATGCTGGCAGCTGTACTATCAGAAGTGGGGAGCCAGATTCAATGTAGATGTATATTTTATATTTATTTTTTTAAAAAATTAAAATAATAAACGAATAAATAATAATAATAATGCAATTTTAGCATTAATCGATGATAATAATTTTCAACATCTACAACTAATTTATTGGGTTTCAAAATTTTGACTACATTTGCCAATTGTTGGGATAAACCACAATGTAACATTAGAATTGAAGAACCAGGGTAGGAAACGTAGTGTCACAGGAGTGCAGAGTATTTCAAACAATTTCTCAAATCAGTCTTACAGTTTGCATCACACAAACAAATAATAATACGCTCTATCTGCCAGTAGGTCAAGCAATCAATCGATCTAAACTTGCCTATCTCGAAACAGATAATAAATATATAATAAATAATAATAATAATCAAATAATAATCAAATTAATCATGAAGGCACAGTGAGTAAGGTGGAGTAAAAGTAGTAACGCAGTATCAAACAATATTTAATAATATTTCGCAATATTGCGACACAAAATATAAGTTTATTAAAATATAAAATATAAAGTTTTTAAAAGTAAAGTATCATTCAACAACAGAAATATTACAGCGTGACGTATCTTTCCTGTTCCTGAAGGAAGTTTACTTTTCTATTTAATATTTATTAAAGTATTTTGAATTATTCTGAATTATTTCTAATTAATTAACTGTTGATTATATTCTAACTGACTGACTAACTAACTACTCGAACTTACTTCCGACAACAGTCGTATTTATACTTTCTCTTTTGTTTACACTTCATCTTTGTACTTCATATTTCATCCTTTGTGCGCCATCCTTCATCCTCGCACGATATCCTTCATCCTTGTACAGCATTTCTCATCCTTCATCCTCGTACAAGGATGACAATCACCTGAAAGTTCATCTAGTGTCACAAAATGTTATCCCCCGTGACATTTCACCTGATTACCAATTTACTTCGCCACAATATTATTTATTTGTTCCATTAATCACGATGATGAATTAAAATTAAATTACAAGAACAACGAACAACGAAGCACTTTAGCAACAAAGGTTGTGCAACTTTTATATTTTCCTACCAGCAAACAATTCATCAATTATTCATTTCATGCGCTCATATCCTGAAATAGAATTCTTGCTTTTTTGAAATAAATTGTATATTTATCAGTACTGCAATTCCATGATAACTTTTGAATGGAAGTGTATNTTTTGACTACATTTGCCAATTGTTGGGATAAACCACAATGTAACATTAGAATTGAAGAACCAGGGTAGGAAACGTAGTGTCACAGGAGTGCAGAGTATTTCAAACAATTTCTCAAATCAGTCTTACAGTTTGCATCACACAAACAAATAATAATACGCTCTATCTGCCAGTAGGTCAAGCAATCAATCGATCTAAACTTGCCTATCTCGAAACAGATAATAAATATATAATAAATAATAATAATAATCAAATAATAATCAAATTAATCATGAAGGCACAGTGAGTAAGGTGGAGTAAAAGTAGTAACGCAGTATCAAACAATATTTAATAATATTTCGCAATATTGCGACACAAAATATAAGTTTATTAAAATATAAAATATAAAGTTTTTAAAAGTAAAGTATCATTCAACAACAGAAATATTACAGCGTGACGTATCTTTCCTGTTCCTGAAGGAAGTTTACTTTTCTATTTAATATTTATTAAAGTATTTTGAATTATTCTGAATTATTTCTAATTAATTAACTGTTGATTATATTCTAACTGACTGACTAACTAACTACTCGAACTTACTTCCGACAACAGTCGTATTTATACTTTCTCTTTTGTTTACACTTCATCCTTCATCCTTTGTGCGTCATCCTTCACCCTCGTACGATATCCTTCATCCTCGTACAGTATCCTTCATCCTTGTACAGCATTCTTCATCCTTCATCCTCGTACAAAGATGACAATCACCTGAAAGTTCACAAAAATATCATCCCCCATGACATTTCACCTGATTACCAATTTACTTTGCCACAGTAGAATCGAAGATTTAGAATGTTTATTTATTTCAGATTTTATTTTTTTTAAAAAAAAATTATAAATAATAAACAAATAATTAAATGATAAATAATGCAATTTCATATTAATAAAAGAAGATAATAATAATACTAATAATCAAAAAGATGATGATGAGGATAATGGCCCCATGGTATGAATGAAATGTCTAGTAAGTAAGTTTTATCAAGAATATTAAATATTAGTTGTTTTTTATGTTTCACGAAATTTTATTTCATTTATTGCTAATTTTTTATTTGTTTTTCTTTTTTCGTTTGTTAAAATTTTTGTTATATTTAACATAATTATTTCTTGAGAACAGTATTAATTTATGTGACATGGAATTCATAATTGAGAGATTATCAAGATAGTAATAAAAAAAATTGCACATGAGTAGTGTTATTTTTTCCTTATACAAGTGATAAAACATTATTAAAAATTAATTTTAATTTTTTAATCTTACATTTATTCTTTGTTTTATTTTTATTATTAAATATATTAGATGTTACACAAAAATGAGGAGGAAAACTATTGTGGTGGTCTGTCCAGAACAAAGAGTAAAGTTACGTCAATCAGTCCCACTAAATCGAACTCTCGTCACACCCCTTTTCGTACTAACTCAACGTACTCTTGTACGCAATATTTCGTAATGTCCACTATCCGCCAGTAGGATCAAGCAGTCACTTGCCTACTCGCAACGAATAGATATATAAAATAAACTCTTAACACAGTACACACAGGTGCGATCTGAAGGTATGTGAGTAAGTGGAGTAAAAGTATCTTTTTACAGCTCACTACGCAAACTTTCGAATCTTAGCTTCAGACTTTATTCAGTAACTTTATTCAAGAAATTATAAAATTAGTAATAGAGGTATTACGAGCTGTTAACCGTTTCTCACCAATATTACCGTTATCACGAAATAAAAATATTAAAAACGTATCAAATTATTACAGTGTATATTCGAAACTTTTAAACTTATTGCAAAGATGTAACAACAAAAATATATCACTGCTTTGGCGTGTCTTATCTCTGCTGCTAAATCAAAACAATATGTTTCTATCTTTATTATTTATTTTTATTATAAAATGCGTACCAAAAGATTATTTATTATTTTATTACAAATTAGGTGAAAGANCCACTATCCGCCAGTAGGATCAAGCAGTCACTTGCCTACTCGCAACGAATAGATATATAAAATAAACTCTTAACACAGTACACACAGGTGCGATCTGAAGGTATGTGAGTAAGTGGAGTAAAAGTATCTTTTTACAGCTCACTACGCAAACTTCCAAATCTTAGCTTCAGACTTTATTCAGTAACTTTATTCAAGAAATTATAAAATTAGTAATAGAGGTATTACGAGCTGTTAACCGTTTCTCACCAATATTACCGTTATCACGAAATAAAAATATTAAAAACGTATCAAATTATTACAGTGTATATTCGAAACTTTTAAACTTATTGCAAAGATGTAACAACAAAAATATATCACTGCTTTGGCGTGTCTTATCTCTGCTGCTAAATCAAAACAATATGTTTCTATCTTTATTATTTATTTTTATTATAAAATGCGTACCAAAAGATTATTTATTATTTTATTACAAATTAGGTGAAAGATTTTCGTAATTATTCGAAATGTACCAAAAGAAAATTAAAAATTATAAAAATTTCAGAAAATGAGCTGATCCTTTTTACATCCTAAATTACCAGTCTATTTTATACACTTTCGAACTTGTTTTCCCTCATACTTCGTTGTCGCGTCTAAACACGTTCTTTTCTATTTTTAAAGATGACACACAAGGATGAAATACTTCGTACAAAGATGAATAATCTGTCATCTAGATGGTAACACACTCATCCGGTTACACTGTCATCTTAATGTCATCTCCCGTGACCTACGCAACATTTTGAAATCCCATGCACATTCCATGTGGAATTCGTGCACCCTCACTATAGAATTAATCAATTTTAATATTATATTACATAATAATGAGAATATTATAAGATTTATGGATATTAAAAAAAATATTAAAAGAAAATAAATGTTAATTAAATATTATATAAATTTAGTATTTCAACTTCTTATACACATTAACCATTTGTGTTTTAACATATTTTGGGAATCAGAATATTGGTCTCACGATATGTGAGACCATTATCTTTAATATCTTTAATTTAATTATTCACCGAATTAAATTAATTTTTTTTATAAAAAATGATTGTAAACATTATAAAAAATGGATTGCAATATTTTATTAAATATCTGATATCTAGTGCATGAAATTATTAATTATTAAAAGGATAATGTTATTTCTGGGTGAGATAAAATACTCTTAACTTCCTTACTTTCGTAAATGATTACCAAGTGAAATATAATTTTTTTCTAACCCTAAAAAAACTAAGTCTGAAAAAAAATATAATAATCGGTCCAAAAGGTGTGACCTTCTCATTTTAAAAACAATGCTAAAACTTTTTGGAATTCATTTCAAGAATCATTAGATGTAAACAAATATGGTATAGAATAATAATTATACGTAATTTTATTTTTCATGAATCCTCTAAACTTAAAACAAAACTCTTTCGAATGGTCCATTCTATCTAATTCCAAAGCAAATTCTCTACCATTTACTAGGGATATGCTACAAATTTGTTTGAGTTCAATAGCTTCATAATTTTTTTCTAAATGATATGCATTCACTGAAATAAAGTCAATAAAAAGTTTTATAATATAAAATAAAAGAATTATAAAGAAGATTTATAAAGAATTACTAGCTTAATTTAAACCCTGATATGACAATAAACAATTTCACGTGCTGCAATGAAATCCTTTAGCTTTATCTTTGTTCCTTCCATATAACAGAAAAAAAAATTTTTATTATGATCCTAGAAATCTTCTTTAGCAGATTTCAAATATAATTCAAACGCTTTTTCTTCATTTTTTTCAACCTAAAACTCTTTATCATAACAATATGCTATGAAACCTAAAGCTTTACAGTCACTTTAGCAGTAAGTTTATAATAAATGTGAAAAGCCTTTTTTGCATCCTTTTCAGCACCCGGGACATCTGAATGCTTATTTGCAAGAGATATTTTAAGGATCATTTTTATGGATCATACTTATTCATTTATTATTCATTTTGTATCTAACTATCTATTATTAGTATTTTCTTATTACTATTCTATATTACTACATTATACATTATTAACTGAATGATTATATTTGACTGTGATATTATTTATCACAGAGGAACATGAACAACAACGCGAACAAAAACTTTATGAACAACAACATAAATAAAGTATATTTTAAAATGTAATAATTAATAAAAAATCAATTTAAAAGACCAAATTTTAACTAAGATTTAACTTTATTAATAATGATGCATAAATATAAGTCTATTTATTACTGTTGCTGTATATATAAAAAAAAATATTTACATTTTAATTATAAATTGGAGATAAGTTGATTTATTAATTGATTAAAAATGAGATTTTATAAATTATTATAATAATTGTTATTATTAACAAGAATTTATTTATTGTGAGTAGGTAATTACACTGCACTGCCCTTAAATTACTTATTTCGATTAAATAAAAGAAATGACGATGATTAAAAATCTGTGGAAATTTGAGTATATTGTGGCGGTCTGCCCAGAACAAAGAGTAAAGTTACGTCAATCAGTCCCACTAAATCGAACTCTCGTCACACCCCTTTTCGTACTAACTCAACGTACTCTTGTATGCAATATTTCGTAACACCTACTATCCGCCAGTAGGATCAAGCAGTCACTTGCCTACTCGCAACGAATAGATATATATAAAATAAACTCTTAACACAGTACACACAGGTGCGATCTGAAGGTACGTGAGTAAGTGGAGTAAAAGTATCTTTTTACAGCTCACTACGCAAACTTCCGAATCTTAGCTTCAGACTTTATTCAGTAACTTTATTCAAGAAATTACAAAATTAGTAATAGAGGTATTACGGGCTGTTAACCGTTTCTCACCAATATTACCGTTATCACGAAATAAAAATATTAAAAACGTATCAAATTATTACGGTGTATATTGAAACTTTTAAACTTATTGCAAAGATGTAACAACAAAAATATATCACTGCTTTGGCGTGTCTTATCTCTGCTGCTAAATCAAAACAATATGTTTCTATCTTTATTATTTAATTTTATTATAAAAATGCGTACCAAAAGATTATTATTTTATTATTACAAATTAAGTAAAAGATTTTCGTAATTATTCGGAATATGCCAAAAGAAATTAAAATCATAAAAATTAAAAAAATGGGCCGATCCTTTTCACATCCTAAATTACCAGTCTATTTTATACACTTTCGAACTTATTTTCCTTCATCCTGTGTTGTCGCGTCTAAACACGTTCTTTTCTATTTTTAAGGACACACAAGGATGAAATACTTCGTACAAAGATGAATAATCTGTCATCTAGATGGTAACACACTCATCCGGTTACACTGTCATCTTAATGTCATCTCCCGTGACCTTCGCAACATTTCGAAATCCCGTGCACATCTCGTGTGGAATTCATGCACCCTCAAACATTTCCTCCTTCAAGGGGGAGCTCCTGCGACCCCACACTCATACCCCATAAATCACTCATTAACTGCAGATGCATTTCGCCGCAAATTTTCAGTAATCTTTCGTACTCCTGTTTCGGAAGCTTGTAGATCCAGTCAGGTGTGACCAGTTGGAGATTCTTTGGTCGCAGCATTCCGACTGCTTGTGCGAGAGATCTTAACCTTTGCGCTATCTGGTATGTCCATGATCCGTTCTGATGGGAATACCCTTGCAACTCGTGTTTTATCGACGTAGCCATACGGATTTCTTGAAAAGTAGAAATATACTCTCCAAGCCTTCTATAAGCGTTCACCCGTTATCCGTTAGGATTATCTGGATCTGTGGCTACAGAGAGCAGCCCGGCTATGTCGTGATCAAACACTGCTTCCGTAAGATCGTGTACCTCTTCGGGTGCGGTTATTGTATCCAGGACATATGGGAGTAACATGTCGTTCTCTCGCTGCACCACTTCATCACTCGTGGGTCCTCCCAGGTTTATTGCGTAACCTTCCGTTACCAGATATGCCCCTGTATCATCTAGTATAAGCTGTGCGCCTCTCGATAGTTCTAATAGTTCCTCGCGTAATCTGCTGACTCGTTCACAAAAGCTTTCGGAGATTTGTAGGTGGGTCATGTTAAATGTTTTTAGTCGTGTTTTGGGAAACGTCGCATTTTATCTTTGTCTTTCATGCACGGCTATTGTTCTCTGTTATCTCACGTGAGATAAAACCCCTTTGTTTGTAAGACCTTAGGCGATTTCCGTGTACAGGTCGGTGGTTCAATACTTCTCCGTTGCTAGTCCTCAATATGTATGACCCATTTCCCAAAACTTGATGAATAAAATAGGGTCCTGTCCATTTGTTCCGAAACTTGTCGCCATGAACATTTTGTAAATCTGATCGATATTCTAGTACCATATCGTTGTTTCTGTACGTCATAATACGGGTTCTCTTATCGTAAGCCCTCTTTTGTCGTGCTTGGGCATCTTTTATGTTCTTGGACGCTTTGATCTTGTTGTCTGCGAATACTCCTACCATCTCACTAATTCTTCTATTGATTAGGTCCTCGTACTGTCTTTCGCTAATTTCCGTGGCTGGCCATGTTACTATATCGAGCTCTATGGGCAGTGTAGGCACGCAACCATAGAGTAGGTAAAAGGGTTTGTACTTTGTCGTCCTATTCCTAATGGTCCGATATGCGAAAAGTGCCGGAGGTATTAACACATCCCAATCGTACGATGTTTCTTGTACGCACTTTTCCAGAGCCCTACATAAGGTCTGGTTGTACCGCTCTGTCAGGCCATTGCTCTGAGGGTGGTATGCAGACGTAAGTCTATGATGAGACCCCATTATCTCTACTAGGTTCGCTACTACTTGGCTGACGAATACTGNTAGTCCGTAGCTACTATAATGTATCTTTTCTTTGTGGACGTTAGTTTCAAAGGTCCCACAATGTCTATTCCTAGTCGGTCGAATGCTTGTCCTACTTTAATGGGTCGCATTTCTTCGGTTCTCGTAGGTTTACCCTGTCGTTGGCACGCGTCACAGGATTCTATATAGTTCTTTACGTCTATGCCCATGGTGGGCCAGAAATATCGCTTTCTCGTTTTATCGATTGTAGCTTTTATGCCGAAATGTCCCGCATTTGGCACACTATGCATATTATGTAGTAATTTCGTTACGTCGCTTTTCAATATTACCCGTAATGGGCTATCATCCTTATTACGTTTGAATAATAAATTGTCTTGCACGATATAATGATTCGCCTGCTGCCGTAGTTGTCGTCGTTGCTCGCTTGTCCAATTCGGGGGAAAAGTGTGATTGATTAAATACTCAGTTATTTGATTGTAAATCTTCGTGTCCATTTCGAAAGGTTTCGTACGTCCTCTTCTATTTATCTGAGTTTCCGGGTTTCTTCTATTAGCTTTAGTACTGGATCCGGGATAAAGTGTCTGCGTTGGCGTTAAGACGCCCTTGTTTATGAATTATTTCGTAATCGTACTCAGATAGTTCAAAGATCCAACGGGCAATTCTTCCTTTCGGTTGCGGACGATTCTTCAACCATGTGAGGGCTAGGTTGTCAGTGTACAAATCAAACTTGGGACCATGCAAATAATGCCTGAAATGTCGTACAGCCCAAATGGCAGCGAGGCACTCTCTTTCAACGACAGTATAGTTTTGTTCGGTACTGGACAGCAGTCGGCTAGCATAAGCAACGGGGTGTTCGTGATTCTCCGTATCCTTCTGTGAGAGCACAGCTCCAATACCACAGTCAGATGCATCGGTAGCGAGTATAAACTGTTTCGTGAAATCAGGGTACGTCATTATANTCAGCTTTCTGTAATCAATGCAAAGCCTGAACTTCCCATTCTTTTTGCTAACCACTACTGTGGGTGCAGACCAGGGGCTAAACGACTTTTTGATCAATCCGTTCGTCAACATACGCTCTATTTCCTCCTTCAAGAAATTCAAGTGTCGGGGTGAAGTTCGATAGGGATGCAACTTGATAGGTTTCGCAGTTCCTACATCTATTGTATGTTGGTAGACGCCAGTCTTCCCTAACTGAGAGAGGTCGCTTGCTGCTAAGTTCGGGAATTCTCCGATAATCTTCGCAATTAGAGGTTTGTACTGGTTTTCCTCGAGCATTTCTGCTCCTCCTTGCGTCAGGTTACAACGTATGTCTTGTATTTCATTTTGCGGTAGTATTGAAATAGCTTCCCACTCTCGTAATTGTTCTTTGCATGTTTCGCATTTGTCCTCCCTGGTTTCAAGATATTTTTCACACCAGCAGGATGATTTTGGTCCCGTAACACTTCGTCGTCCTTGTTTACGCTTCTTCTTCTTTCTGACGATGTCGAAACAGTACGTTAGGTAATCATAGGTCTCCCACGTGGTGTACTCTGAATTTGTGCGTATCCCTTCGGAGGTAATCTTATACTTCACGCTAGTCCCTTACTAAGGCAGATTGTATGAGAGGCCTACAAAGTTTGCCTCGTTGTTACCGGTTTCCTCGCCTGAGTCTTCACTGCTCTCATTATTTTCCTCGTCACTTTCGCTATCACTTTCATCGTCGCTATCCGGCGACACTTCATTGGTGTTCCGGCAAGGGATACTAATCGTTCCTTTTTCGTCCTTTAACGTCAACTTGCAATGTTGGTAATCAATAATTGCACCCGCGCTTCTCAGCCAGTCAGTGCCAAGTACTAGAGAGTATCCGGATGCGTCGATAACTTCCATATCTACTGCTACAATTACACTCCCTATCCTTACAGGAACTTGGGTTACAATTCCCAAACTAGAGCGTTTTTCGCCGTTGTTACCGACGGAGGTTTATCCTTCTTAATAAACACGTGGGATGAACAGGAACTCTTGAGATAATATTAAAGATATTATTCAAGGAAACTATTAGTCAAAATAGATACAACTACTACTAATAGGTAGGTTCTAGAAGTTGAATAAACTACTGTTATTAAGTGTATTGATTAGTGTTAACTACTAATATCACGAGACGGCACTCCAAATGATAGAGTAGGCGATTCAATACAAAGGATTTGGTTATTATTAACAAAACAATAATACTAATAATTTCAAGGTAATAATAACCTTTATTAATGGTAATTGCAAATACAAAAGAGACTAATTTACAAATAAATTAGTTACAAAAGGCTTCCTAATTAAAGGATAGAATCCTAACCTAACGAATTCTAAATCTCACTAAAACTGACTCCTTTACCTCAGGCCAAAATCCATCCTTTATATAACTAATTTTTGGGTCCTTTGGGTCCTTTAGGTCCTTT
>PQFF01000211.1:406111-519475 GCA_003547095.1 Diversispora epigaea
TTTTAAGTATATTTTAAGTATATTTTAAGTATATTTTAGGTATGTATATTTCTTATAGGGTGAGACAATACTGATGGAAGAGCCGCTATCAAGTATTACTTCGACCTTCCATCCTGCAACCTGGGCCTTGCACATCATAGGTGTATTTCCTTCTATTTTCGTATGGTTGACGATTTTCGCTAATTTTGTACGTTTGGGTGCCAAAGCTTTCCGTACATCATTTCGAAAAGGTGGCATTGCCATGATCTGTCCTAAAGTAATGTTAGCTCTCGTGTTCAGTAGGTCAGAGACAATGGAGTATGGTGGGGCAGCTTGCGTCATGTATGGTTGTTGTGGGGAAGGTGCTTTCCTTTTCTTCTTTTGTCGCGATCCTTCAGATACTTCTTTACCCTTTCCTGAGCGTAACCTTTTGGCAATAGGCTGGGCTGTTTGTTTGTTTGCGGATCCTTCCGCTACATTCGCATTATTTGTGCTGGTTTTTAATAAGGGATTTGTTTCACTCGCACTCTCACCCTCCGGAGGTGCGCTTAATAGTTTAAATGCCGTGCTGTTTCCCATGTGGTAGCAGCGGGTTGCTTGACTTCTTCTTGTTGGGTCACGAATGTGTTGCCATTTGCGCCATTTAACGGTATTTGGTTTACGGATTGATTCGTCGCGATATTGGCTTGGGGCTGAACCGCTCTAGCTGGTTCTCGAGGTGGCAGTGTAGCGGGATTTCCCGAGTTTCCTTGCTTTGTAGGGCACATTCTTGCTATATGTCCCGCTTGTCCGCAGAAAAAGCAGCGAAACGGGTCATTGGCATTATTGTTACGGTTCCATGTATTCTGACCTCTAATATCGTTGTTGTAGTTCGGCCTTCTGTAGGATGTGTGTGTAGGTCTTTCGTCCCTATCCGTAATTCTCTGTAACTTTTCGACGATCGGCGCAAGTGCCTTTTGTACAATGCGCTCTATTACGTCTTCTCTATTTCGGTCCTGGTCGCGACTTGNCTACATTCGCATTATTTGTGCTGGTCTTTAATAAGGGATTTGTTTCACTCGCACTCTCACCCTCCGGAGGTGCGCTTAATAGTTTAAATGCCGTGCTGTTTCCCATGTGGTAGCAGCGGGTTGCTTGACTTCTTCTTGTTGGGTCACGAATGTGTTGCCATTTGCGCCATTTAACGGTATTTGGTTTACGGATTGATTCGTCGCGATATTGGCTTGGGGCTGAACCGCTCTAGCTGGTTCTCGAGGTGGCAGTGTAGCGGGATTTCCCGAGTTTCCTTGCTTTGTAGGGCACATTCTTGCTATATGTCCCGCTTGTCCGCAGAAAAAGCAGCGAAACGGGTCATTGGCATTATTGTTACGGTTCCATGTATTCTGACCTCTAATATCGTTGTTGTAGTTCGGCCTTCTGTAGGATGTGTGTGTAGGTCTTTCGTCCCTATCCGTCATTCTCTGTAACTTTTCGACGATCGGTGCAAGTGCCTTTTGTACAATGCGCTCTATTACGTCTTCTCTATTTCGGTCCTGGTCGCGACTTGGCGTAAATTCCTGGGGGTTTACGTAGGTAGTAGCGCCATAACCGACCGTGGCTTCAGGGTATGCCTGCGCATTCTCTTCGAACTGTTTCGCAATTCTGATTGCTGCTTCTAAAGAAGGATTTTCTCGGGACAGGATAAGGGGTCGCGCTTGGTAGGCAATATCCTTTCGTAATCCTTTTAGGAACTGCCAGACCTTTTCTTCCTCGCTCCATCTGTTCTCGCCGTCAATGCGTCTGATCAGTTTCTTGACGTCGTTAGCGTACTGCTCCACTGTTTCGTTCACTTTCTGTATTTTCATTGATAGTTCGAACCTCCATTGATTTATCAACGCAGTGGTCTTGAAAGTGGCTAAAAATGAGGCTTCAAACGATACTCGGTTTCTGTCGCTCCAATGCGTAATGGGGTTTTGTCCCTCTTGTGTTTCGCTGAACCATAGTCCCGCTGCACCTTGTAAGTATCCGGCGACGACTTGAAGTTTATATTCGCTAGTATACTGATTTATCCTAGCAGACCTGTTGAATTCCTCCAACCATTCCATAGGGTCTCGATTTCCTCCTCCAAACGTCGGCATCTTCGCATCATTTCTGATACGAAAGGCGTCTTGTAATCCCTTTATTAAAGCGTTGGTTCCGCTTTCTTCGGTGCTGCGACTCATTCCTCTAGTTATTCTTTTATTCGTCACGGTGGCTATTGTTTCGTAGGGATATGGATTCTTGTTGTCTTGTTACACAAATTTCAAGACGTTTGTCTTCGTCGTTGATCGTTTGATTTGTAAGAACTTTATTATGTTAACGACTGCTTTGTACTCAAAAAATCTTGTTGGGAACAGAAATTTCTGTCGTTTTTAGGACTATTTCGTATTGTTACGCTTTCTTTTGGCGGGAATAATCTTTTGGATTTTTAAAGGGGATATCTCAAACAATATAAACTCTAACTATATTTATCAAAATTCTCGTAAATCTGTGAAACACTACTTTTCTTAAGAATACTTTATGCCAAACCTCACAGGAGGCACCAAAATCTGTGGCGGTCTGCCCAGAACAAAGAGTAAAGTTACGTCAATCAGTCCCACTAAATCGAACTCTCGTCACACCCCTTTTCGTACTAACTCAACGTACTCTTGTACGCAATATTTCGTAACACCCACTATCCGCCAGTAGGATCAAGCAGTCACTTGCCTACTCGCAACGAATAGATATATATAAAATAAACTCTTAACACAGTACACACAGGTGCGATCTGAAGGTACGTGAGTAAGTGGAGTAAAAGTATCTTTTTACAGCTCACTACGCAAACTTCCGAATCTTAGCTTCAGACTTTATTCAGTAACTTTATTCAAGAAATTACAAAATTAGTAATAGAGGTATTACGGGCTGTTAACCGTTTCTCACCAATATTACCGTTATCACGAAATAAAAATATTAAAAACGTATCAAATTATTACGGTGTATATTGAAACTTTTAAACTTATTGCAAAGATGTAACAACAAAAATATATCACTGCTTTGGCGTGTCTTATCTCTGCTGCTAAATCAAAACAATATGTTTCTATCTTTATTATTTAATTTTATTATAAAAATGCGTACCAAAAGATTATTATTTTATTATTACAAATTAAGTAAAAGATTTTCGTAATTATTCGGAATATGCCAAAAGAAATTAAAATCATAAAAATTAAAAAAATGGGCCGATCCTTTTCACATCCTAAATTACCAGTCTATTTTATACACTTTCGAACTTATTTTCCTTCATCCTGTGTTGTCGCGTCTAAACACGTTCTTTTCTATTTTTAAGGATGACACACAAGGATGAAATACTTCGTACAAAGATGAATAATCTGTCATCTAGATGGTAACACACTCATCCGGTTACACTGTCATCTTAATGTCATCTCCCGTGACCTTCGCAACATTTCGAAATCCCGTGCACATCTCGTGTGGAATTCGTGCACCCTCAATATGATTAAAAATACTTAGTGAGAAATAACGAAATAAAAAAGTTATTAATGAAAAATATGAAAATAGAAATAGATACGATACATTTGTAAATTTGTATTTTTAAAATCTTAACTTTGAGATAAATTTTTTTTTGAACTATATAATAATATGAATTCCAACAATTTAGGTATTGGATTTTTTATTTAATCGAAAATAAAATAATTATCATTTAATGATGACAAATTAATTTTTCTTGGTAAAGTAAAAATTTTTAGATTGTTTTAAAAAACAAGTTCAATAGTTAAAAGAAATATTTCTTTGATAATACTCCTTATAATTCTTTATAAACTTATCATTAATAATAAAACAATCGACCTTTAGTTCTTCTTTGTAAATTTGTTGTTGATGAACCTACGTATTATTGCTCTTGTTAAGCGATACAAGCTAACTTGATCTACCTCGTTTACTTGTTATTAAGTTAGTTCGAATTGGTATTTGTGCTTTCACTACTAGATAAAAATGTGAATTATCGATTAGACATTTTTAGTGCACGACATTATCTTTATTTTCAATGACTATTGTTACAACAAATTCAGTAATATAAAAATTTCAGATAACTTTATTTCGTCATTCTAGTTTTCCAATTATTTTGTATCATTAAGTGGAATAAAATATATTTTTAATTTTATAATTTTTTAACATAATGTTTAATGAACAAAAGTTAAACTAAACTTGACCAAAAATTGTATTTAAAAAAAAACCGGAAACATTTTATTCTTAAAACAATTTTTATAAAACCTTTTTAATGCAAAAATAAAATATTAATTAGATAAGAACGAATGAAATTAATTTTTTTTTTTAATTTTAATATATGTCAATAAACTAGAAATTAGAACTGGATTTATTAAATCCGGTTCACCCGGATATCACGGGTGACCCGGTTTAAACTTTCGAAACCGGATATCCGATTTTAAAGTCATCCGGATATCCGGATGGCTTATGTGGACCCATCCCTACAATAAACTAAATAAATTATTTATTAATTATTTATTTTTTAAATTCTTATATGGTATGGTATGGTTTCTGTTGATTCATTAGAACTAATACCAGTAACTTTTGAGTCAGATTAATGAATTTTCAAATCACTTGGAAAGAAATCAAGACAATAAAATTTGTTTTCCAAGATAACAAGCTTCCAATATTTAGAAAGAGTAATTTTAAAGTTTGAATATATGAGTAGAAGTTTTGATGGATAAACAAATAAAACTAAACAGTTATATTGATATATATGTATTAAAATAATTTTGGTAAAACATTATTTTCAGAACTTTGATATTATTAAAAAACAAATTTCGCATACTGTAGCTAATTAAATATTTAATAATGATACACCATTAAATTCTAGTATAATTTTTTAAAGGGCTTTTAACATTTTATCTTTCCTTTGAAAGCTATATTGATTTTATGATTTTATTTTTTAGAACCAAAATATGTAAAAAAACATATATCTTCGGGATCATTTTTAACAAATATAGATTGATGACTTCAGATGTCATTGTTCTAAAAATAAAATTTGACATCGTAAAAAATCAGCTACACAAATTTTAAAAATATCGGAGATACCTGTTGATCTATATTGATCTATATGATCGAGACAATCATTTTCTCACAACAAATATTAAAACTAACCAAATAGTAATTTTGTTATTATTCTCATCATTGTTGTTATTGTTATTAGAATTATTATTCTTCTTATATCTACACTCACATATTGTGATATAAATAATGTTAATTGGCCCCTTAAACATGAATTTTAAAATTTACCAATATCTGGTTATTGCAATAAAAATTCGGAATATGAAAAAATTTTTACAAATAAACTTAAAGGGATAGTATTAAATACAAGAAAAAATGGTTCATTTACTACTGTACGACAATTAAGCCACCAATTGTTTTTGTAATTTCCAAAAATAAAATTTTCTTTTAAATCTCTTTCTTATAAGGTAACTAGATTTTTTTGGATATGGTGACTTTGTCACCGCCATATAATTAATATGCTTGTCTTAAATGAAAACTACTTAATTGAGTAAATGATGAAGCCAAGAATAAACAATCCGATCCATTCAATCCATGACAATCTTTAATATTAAGTTCTTGAAGTGAAGTAAATTGCCCAGTTTGTGATAATTTCTTCTTGAAATGAAAAACATTTACTGAAATTAAATGAAGACTCTTTAATGTTTCTTTTTGACTAATGACAGCCACTAATAATGAATTACAATCTAGATTACTAGCATACATTGATAGATTTTCTAAACGTTTTTGAACATTAATAAGTTTTGCTAAAAATGGCATTTGACAAGATGAAATTAAATTAAAATTTATATTTAAAATATTCTCACAAATTAATGTTAATGATTCAAATAATGGACGAATCTGTATATCGTTTCTTATTGTTAAAGTAAAACTTTCTAATTTCTTAAACATTTTTGGGGCGCCAGGTAAATCAAGAATTGAACCAATTAAATCACTATAATTAAGAAAATTTATAGAAATTTCGTGAGTTTCTACTAATTTAAAATAATCCAAAAATGCGCAACGATTTATTATTAATTTACATATCTCACGGAATAATAATCCCGATTTGGTGATGGAGAAAACATTATCATCATCATTATCATCACTATAATAATCATCTTCTTCACTATAATAATCATCACTATAATAATCATCATCATCACTATCTTGATTTGAACAAATAATTTGTCGTGAATATATGGAACTAAAATAAACTAAATTGTTAATTATAAATCCATGAGTGAATGATGTATAATCAAAAGTAGCTTGAGGTGGTGATGAAGATAAATCAATCCAGTAAAGTTCTTGCTTGAGTATCCATACATGATATATAAGTTCGAATACATAATACTTTCTTTTTCAACACCTTCTCATCATCATCCATATGAAATTCTTCACCAAAAGTTAATTCCCAAAGCATAGGTATAGTAACTTTACACCAGATTCGATTAACTAATAATGATGAATATAAATCTTGAGTTGAACGAGATGATTGAACATTTCTTAAAATTACAATCAATATTTCTGTGGAAATTTTAGGTGCCATTTTTCTTTTTTGCCTAAGAGATAGAAATTTTAGAATTTAATCTGAAAATTTGAATAAATAATCGTGTCACAATTTATAATTCAGTGTGACTACTCCGATGCGATACGATGATGCAATGGTTACCAAAAAATATAACATGCAGATTAATGTAACAGAAATGGGTTCTGAGCACCTTGTGGTATGATCATGATAAATTTGTTCCTTTGACGATCCCTTTTATAAAATGTGTTTTTGGATTTTTAAAATAAATATTACATTGCATTGTTTTGTAATTATTGAAGTTACATTTGAGAAGTAATAAATATATAATGTAATGTAAAGTGAATTACGAAAAAAAAAATAAATACTCTACGAATAAAATAACAAAAAAAATAAAAAAATAAAATTTTCATTGTTCCTTTGATAATCCCGTCCCGTATTGATCTTTTAATTATCTCATGGATCGATCAATATTACAATTATTAACAAGACAAACAAAAATACAATTATTCAAAACAAAAAGGTCATACGTGCCAAAAAGTTAAAAGAATTTTTTTTAATAAAACACACATCAGTTCTTGCCTTATCCTTCTTGAATGAACCTCTTAAAATAATAATTTGTTTAAAAAAATTTCTAATTCCTTTTTTTTTCGCAAAATTTATAATTTTTTTATTTTGGACATTCAAATAAACATTTTTCAATATAAATATTTAAACTTTAATCAAATATATAAGCCTTCAAATAAACATTTAATTCGTGATCTGTGAGTCAACTGCAAAACTAATATAAAATTTTGATAAGTGTATATATTTTTATTGATAATATTCTATTAATCAAGAGGCATAAGATTATTAATCGAATCCAATGAACTAAATTTCATCTTTTTATGATCATTATATGACAACTTATCTTCAAAAGTAGACAAATTACTAAATTCAATTTTTCAGTTCTTAGGAAAGTGACTTCTAATGTTTAAAAAATTTACTGGACTTTTAGCAAGAAGATAGCCAAATGGCATATTGTCATGTCTACAATATTAGTTTTTACATTATATTTCAACAATTGATACTTTGCGCCAGATTCTTTATAATATGTATAAGTTGCAAATATGAATTTTTGCACAAATCACGAATTAAATATTATACAGAAATTTTTAGTTTTTAAAAAAATAAATTAAACAAATTTTACTACTTCAAAAAATACGTGAAATTTTTTTATTTGTTATTTTTGTTGTTGTAGATGATTCGATAATAATTTATATAGCAAATTTTTATTTTTTTATTTTTTATACAAAGAAAGATGGTATTATGTCTTTTATATTTTATATTTTATTTTTATTTCATGTGATAGGATGGGAACTTTGTGAAATTTTTTGTATTTTATTAAAAGAACAAAATGAATAATTGAGTATAGATAAATAGTTTAGTCTTTTTTTATTAATTTATTTATGTTTTATTACATTATCGAAAAAAGTCAGATATGATATTTTAAAGATTTTAATATATATATGTAAATTTAATCTTTAATACTTTTTGGAAATTTTTTTGTACATTTCAAGTTTTTATAATAATCAACGATTATATTTAACATTAAAAACAATATTCAATAATGTTACATCGTCGTAATATTTGTAAAGATATTGAAATATTATATTGTAAAACTTTTGTGATAATTTATATTCTATCATTTCCTATTTTCATAAAAAATTTAACTTGCACATATGCAATGCAATGAAGAATTCATACTCTATACCTAATGTTAAGATTTTATATTATCAAAGGCTAAAGTAAAATGCAAATAAAAATATATAATGAAATCAATTATTCTAGAATCGCCTAAATAAGATAGAAATAAATCAAAGTAACTAATTAAATCAATTGTATTAACTTTTGCACCTTAGTTGGGACTCACCTGATTCATTTAATAATTTTAGCCAATTACATCTACTTGAGATAATAATCAATTAAAAGAAAATTCTGTCATGCTATTCGGATCATCTTAAATAATATATCAATTAAGTTCTTTTTTATTTTTTCCCATTAACTTAATTTCTTTGAAAAAAATATTCTCACAAGTAAAGCCAAATACTGAGAATTCTATAATATCTTTTTGTTATACATAAAAAGAAAAATATATAACTAATTTCTTCGTTAAAATTAATAGGCTAAAGAATCTATTAAATTTGATAAAATAAATATATCAAATACTAAAATAACCAAGATTATTGTACTTAGCATAATAATCCTAACAAATATATATTTTTTAGTTGTACAATATAAATTATATATTGTTTATAACTATAGTTCAATACTTACTTTTTCTTCTTTAACAATATCAAAATCTTCTTTCAATCATCTTGAATAATATATCAACTAAAGTTCTTTTGTGACTTTTTCCTATTAATCAATATAGAATTTTTTTCTTTTTTGAGAAAATATTCCCGTAAGCAGAACCAAATACTGAGAATTCTCTAATAAATTTTTTTGAGAAAATATTCCCATAAGCAGAACCAAATACTAAGAATTCTCTAATAAATTTTTTTGTTAGATATAAAGGAAAGTACATAACCAATCCCTCCTTTAGGATTAATAGACTTTTACCAAAAAAATCTATTACATTTGACAGAATAAATACATTAAATACAATAATAACTAAGACTATTGTATTTAANTTCTTTTGTGACTTTTTCCTATTAATCAATATAGAATTTTTTTCTTTTTTGAGAAAATATTCCCGTAAGCAGAACCAAATACTGAGAATTCTCTAATAAATTTTTTTGAGAAAATATTCCCATAAGCAGAACCAAATACTAAGAATTCTCTAATAAATTTTTTTGTTAGATATAAAGGAAAGTACATAACCAATCCCTCCTTTAGGATTAATAGACTTTTACCAAAAAAATCTATTACATTTGACAGAATAAATACATTAAATACAATAATAACTAAGACTATTGTATTTAACATAATAATTCTGACAAATGCGTATTTTTTAGTCATACAATAAATCATATATTGTTCATAACTGTAGTTCAATACTTACTTTATTTTTCTTCTTTAACGATATCAAAATCTTCTTTCAAAGCATTTGGATCATCTTGAACAATATATCAACCAGAGTTCTTTCATGATTCTTTCCTATTAATCAATATAGAATTTTTTTCTTTTTTGAGAAAATATTCCCGTAAGCAGAACCAAATACTGAGAATTCTCTAATAAATTTTTTTGAGAAAATATTCCCATAAGCAGAACCAAATACTAAGAATTCTCTAATAAATTTTTTTGTTAGATATAAAGGAAAGTACATAACCAATCCCTCCTTTAGGATTAATTGACCTTTACCAAAAAAATCTATTACATTTGACAGAATAAATACATTAAATACAATAATAACTAAGACTATTGTATTTAACATAATAATTCTAACAAATGCGTATTTTTTAGTAATACAATAAATCATATATTGTTCATAACTGTAGTTCGATACTTACTTTATTTTTCTTTAACAATATCAAAATCTTCTTTCAAAGCATTTGGATTGTCTTGAATAATATATTAATCAAAATTCTTTTGTGACTTTTTCCTATTAATCAATATAGAATTTTTTTCTTTTTTGAGAAAATATTCCCGTAAGCAGAACCAAATACTGAGAATTCTCTAATAAATTTTTTTGTTAGATATAAAGGAAAGTACATAACCAATCCCTCCTTTAGGATTAATAGACCTTTACCAAAAAAATCTATTACATTTGACAGAATAAATATGTCAAATACTACAATAACTAAGATTATTGTATTTAACATAATAATTCTGACAAATGCGTATTTTTTAGTCGTACAATATAAATCATTTATTGTTCATAACTGTAGTTCAATACTTACTTTATTTTTCTTTAACAATATCAAAATCTTCTTTCAAAGCATTTGGATCGTCTTGAATAATATATTAATCAAAATTCTTTTGTGACTTTTTCCTATTAATCAATATAGAATTTTTTTCTTTTTTGAGAAAATATTCCCGTAAGCAGAACCAAATACTGAAAATTCTCTAATAAATTTTTTTGAGAAAATATTCCCATAAGCAGAACCAAATACTGAGAATTCTCTAATAAATTTTTTTGTTAGATATAAAGGAAAGTACATAACCAATCCCTCTTTTAGGATTAATAGACCTTTACCAAAAAAATCTATTACATTTGACAGAATAAATACATTAAATACAATAATAACTAAGACTATTGTATTTAATATAATAATTCACAAATGCGTATTTTTTAGTCGTACAATATAAATCATATATTGGTCATAACTGTAGTTCGATACTTACTTTTTTTTTTCTTTAACAATATCAAAATCTTCTTTCAAAGCATTTGGATCATCTTGAATAATATATCAACCAGAGTTCTTTCGTGATTCTTTCCTATTAATCAATATAAAATACAAAATAATAATTTTCAATATTGATCTTTCTTCAAAAAAATTAAAAAAAATTAAATAATATATCAAAATACAATAAAGAATAATTACCAATTCAATCTATCAATTCTTTGTACAATTAAAATTATTATTTAAATAATTTTGATAGTATGTTGTAACTAAACAATACAATATAAAAAGAATATTAGTAATTTTCAATATTGTTATCTTGCTCTAAAGNTTTAGGATTAATAGACCTTTACCAAAAAAATCTATTACATTTGACAGAATAAATACATTAAATACAATAATAACTAAGACTATTGTATTTAATATAATAATTCACAAATGCGTATTTTTTAGTCGTACAATATAAATCATATATTGGTCATAACTGTAGTTCGATACTTACTTTTTTTTTTCTTTAACAATATCAAAATCTTCTTTCAAAGCATTTGGATCATCTTGAATAATATATCAACCAGAGTTCTTTCGTGATTCTTTCCTATTAATCAATATAAAATACAAAATAATAATTTTCAATATTGATCTTTCTTCAAAAAAATTAAAAAAAATTAAATAATATATCAAAATACAATAAAGAATAATTACCAATTCAATCTATCAATTCTTTGTACAATTAAAATTATTATTTAAATAATTTTGATAGTATGTTGTAACTAAACAATACAATATAAAAAGAATATTAGTAATTTTCAATATTGTTATCTTGCTCTAAAGATAAATTAAATAATATTTCCACATCGGGGTCACGTGATTTTAAGTGTTTCCCTAAAAAAACAATAGTTTCGCTACAAAATATAAAGAAATATCATGTTAAATGATGAAAAGAATAATAAACAAGCAAGTAGATAGTCAAAGAAAGTAATAAGAAAAACAAAAGTGACATTGAAAATTTTGAAATGCAGAGACTCGTCACATAAAAATCCAAAACATCATATATTCTAGTATAAGAGTAGCCACTCTTCGTTTTTTTTTTGATAAAAGGATGCAAAAATAGCCAAAAAATCTTACATTTAATATTTCCGTCAGATAAAAATCCATAGAGTTTTATAAGTTAAGTTTTAGAAGTTTGGAAAAGAGTTTGTTTAAAATGTCGCATCATAAGCTGGTACAAAAGATCAATCAGCTGATCCCATGATTATTAATTTCGTAATTATATCATCATAAATATTTGTAATATTATTAGTCATATTATTATTATTGGTGGTGGAAATTATTAATTTATGTAAGAGTTCTATTTACTGTATTGATCTAAACGCTTGTTATAAACATAAAATTAAAAAAATAAAAAATAGAGTAAATTTTAATATCATATCAGATAGAAATCTGTTTTCGGGGTTCCTCATATTCACATGATCCAAATCAATTATTATTATTATCTAACTAATTCTATCAGTGATCATTTCTTTGGCATTTATTATTGCCGTCATTTCTGCTTCTAAAGTAAAAATTATTGGATTCATTTTCCAAACTATCAGTGTATATATTAGTTATCTATTTTGGAGATTTTTTTTAATTGTGAGCTGATGTGTGACGTTTGTTTATCTGATTTTTTTAATTTCCTTTTTTGAGTGTTTCATGTCACGTTTTTATGGCTATCCGGTTGTCCGGTTGAATGGATTTTTACTGAGAAAGAGATTATGACGCATAATAAGTCTTTTAAACTTTCATTAATAAGGATGCTCGGCGTGCAGTTTTTATGCAAAATAGTAGTAAGATTCGCAGTGAAAAATATTATATATCGATCTACTGTATATAAATTACAGGATCTACTACGCAACATATAATATATTCAATTAAAATACTTCTTTTTTTTATTAAACTAGATGATTTAGATATGACGACTCCGTCGCTGCCGCGTAATTAAAATTTATACATGTGTTGATTATGTAATTTATTAATGTTCAAATACAATTAAATTAAAATAAAAGGTTTTAAATAAACTTTAATGTAATGTTTAAATATATTGATTGTGAGATTAAGATTTATACAAATGATTGGTTGTATTATTTATTAATATGAATAAATAATAAATATTTGAATCAAGAATTTCATAAGACCTTATATTTAATAATTCAAAGAAAAATGAAAAAAAGGAAATTATATTTATAAATTAATCAAAAAAAAAAAAAATTTTGAATCCCGTTTATATTTTATTTCTCTGGAATAACTGATATAACAATATTATTTATATTATTTATATATTTAAATTAAATTTATATATGTATATTTTGCGAAGGTGGATAATAAATAAATAAAAATAAACAAATTTTAAACTGAAGATTTTATTTAATTCATGTGACTTTTTATTTGATAATTCAAAGAAGAAAAAGAAAAAAAAGAAATGGAAAATGAATCAAAAANGCCGCCGCGGAATTAAAATTTATACATATGTTGATTATGTAATTTATTAATGTTCAAATACAATTAAATTAAAATAAAAGGTTTTAAATAAACTTTAATGTAATGTTTAAATATATTGATTGTGAGATTAAGATTTATACAAATGATTGGTTGTATTATTTATTAATATGAATAAATAATAAATATTTGAATCAAGAATTTCATAAGACCTTATATTTAATAATTCAAAGAAAAATGAAAAAAAGGAAATTATATTTATAAATTAATCAAAAAAAAAAAAAATTTTGAATCCCGTTTATATTTTATTTCTCTGGAATAACTGATATAACAATATTATTTATATTATTTATATATTTAAATTAAATTTATATATGTATATTTTGCGAAGGTGGATAATAAATAAATAAAAATAAACAAATTTTAAACTGAAGATTTTATTTAATTCATGTGACTTTTTATTTGATAATTCAAAGAAGAAAAAGAAAAAAAAGAAATGGAAAATGAATCAAAAAAAGATTCAAGTTTCATTTATATTTTTTTTCCTCCGGAAAAATTGTTACAATATAACAATATAACAAATGGATAATTATTATTATTTATATTATTTATATATTTATTTTATTTATTTATTTATTCCTGTGCATTTTACAAAGGTTGATAATAATAATAAAAATAATTATGTCCTCTTTTATTTTACTTCTTTTTTTCATTATTATTAAATAAAAATGATATTTATCAAAATTAAAAAAAATTTAAGTTTCATTTTATTTCTCTGGGACAACTTTTGTAAGTAGTACATTTTTATATTATTGTTTTTTTTTCTAGTTGAAATTCAAGTTTTAACAATTTCATTAATTTTTTTTAATCATTATTGCAAATCTTATCTTATTGAGCAACTAAGTTTAAAAGGTAATTTCTTTTGACTTTGGTGTATATAATTAGTCACAAATTTATAAAGAAATTGTCTGTGAAATTATACGTGTTGCCCAAATCCCAAATAATTTGGGATTTGGGACGCCAAAATGCACAAATTACTAGTATTTGGGATTTGGGATTTGGGATTTCGGCAAAAAATACTAATTATAATTTGGGATTTGGGATTTGGGATTTCGGCAAAAAATACTAATTATAATTTGGGATTTGGGATTTTGGCATTTGGGATTTCAGCATTTGGATTTTGAATTTGGGTGGCAGGTATATGTGAAATAACAATATTACTACTACAATTATGTTTTTCCTGTGAAATAACACATAAAAATTATTTTTTTTCATAAATTGAGTGTAATAAAAAATGAAATAAACAACATGTTGCATTTATTTATTAATTATGTGAAAAAAAAAGAAATACCAACATTAAGTTTTTGTAAATTTTTCAGTGTATTGATCAATATAACAAATTGTGTTTAAATTATGACATTTTTTTAGATGAAAAAACCTTTTTTTTTTTGTAGAAGAGAATTAATTTTTTTTTTAAATGAAAAAAAAACTTTTTTTGTTGAAAAAAATTGACTTTAGATGAAAAAAAAAAACTTTTTTTGCTGTTGAAGAAAATCAATTTATTTAAATGAATTTTATTCAATAATTCTTGCCTCATTTTTTTTGTTTATTTAGTATAATGAGCCTTGTGCTTATTATTTACTCTCACACTTATTATTTATTATTTATTTATTATAATAATTTTATTTATTATTATTTTTTATTTATAAATAATGAGCCTCGTGCTTCTTATTTCATGATTTGTTGTTGTTTTTTTTGTATTGACAAAGAAAAAAAATAATATTTAATCAACCTCTGTTCGTTGAGGTAAAATTTTTTTCCTCCTATTTCTACCTCCTAATTTTAATTATAATTTAATATTACTATTAATATTAGAATTAGAATTAGAATATTAGAAAAAATGGCAGGTGTGGGAATACTATATTAGGTAATGTTTTTTTTGAAAAGGAAATTGTTTACATAGCACCACTTTAATTTGAACAAAATCTACATTATTAAAAATAAAAATCATAAATAAAAAAAATCACCGGATTTTTGTTGCACAACCCTTCATTATCTTATATAAAAAAAAATACAATTCGTTTTTTTCAAAAAATTCGTTTCATTTTTTTTTGCGAAGGTCGACTATTAGGATCTGTATTACACAAAAATAAACAATAAATTTATTGGTGTCACCGGTGTAATAATAATTACTAAAAAAAAATCTCCAATTTTTCATTCCGAAAAATGTCTAAAAAAGATTTGTTTGAAAGTGCCTTAAAAAATCGTATTATTCCAAAATTAAATTATGACACATTTGAAAATCCCATACTAATCGCAAGAGGAGGATTTGGTATAGTTTATCGTGCTAATTCAACAAGTTTAGGAAAACATGTTGCATTAAAACGTTTGCATGAAAATGAAAATGGAGAATTATTTTATGAAGAATTCATGAAAGAGGTAAAAAATAAACACTTTGTTTTCATTAATATAAACATTTGAATGATAAATTAAAATTTTACTAATTACAATTTTTTGAAACCACAGTTAACAAATATCATGGCTGTAAATAACCATGATAATATTATTAGCTTTTATGGAATCAGCATAGGTAAGTTCATATTAAATAAAATATATATTATCCTTAAATAAAATTATTAATATTTAATAAAAAATATTATTTAGATCCTCAAACAGAAACGTACTACCTAGTGTTGCAATATGCTAAAAATGGTAATTTGAGGACATATTTACGAAATAATTTCAAAAGTCTTGACTGGAAAATTAAAATTCTCATGGCTAAAGATATTACAAGTGGTCTACGTTATATTCACGAAAAAGAAATAGTTCATAAAGATTTAGTAAGTATGAGCCATAGCTATATATAAAATAATTTAATTATTAATTATTTAAATTGGATATTTAAATTCATTTACTTTAATAGCATTCAAAGAACATTTTAGTTCATGATGGAAGGCTATTGATAACAGATTTAGGAATATCTCAACCATTAGATACTAATACACATTCTATGGCTGGTGGAATGTATGCGTACACTGATCCTGAATATTTACGAAATCAAATAAAACAGAAACGATATAAAAGAAACAAAGCTTCAGATATCTATAGTCTGGGGGTTCTTTTTTGGGAGCTATCAAGTGGAAGACCTCCATTTAATAATATCCATGATTTAGTAATACATAATTCGGTTACTTCCGGCTTAAGAGAGAAACCTATTAATGAAACACCTAAAGATTATATCTACATATATTCAAGTGCATGGGGAGATGATCCAGATCAAAGGCCAATTATTAAAAATATTTTTAATTCTCTCGAAAATATCAATTTAGAAAATATATATAGCGATCCTAGTGATAATAAATATGTTCCATTAGAAGCAGAAGCTTATAATAATAATGAATCTTCCATTGACATATACAGTAAAGGTTCCATATCTATTTCTGATGTATTTACATCAAATTGGGGGGAAGTTACAGGTATTTTCTTCATAACGATATTTATTAATTATGTTATAAATGTTAATTTCTACTTTTCATTCTTTACATTTTTTTAGCAATGAAAAACCTCTTAGAATCATTTAATCCTCTTCCCACTTCCCTATCTACTGCTCACAATTCTAATGACTATGATAACATGACAAAAGGAAATCAGATCGTAAAATATAATTATAATGATTTTAAAAATCTTGAAAATATCGGAAAAGGGATTTACAGTGCAACATTAATGAATGGAAAGAGAAAAATAACTTTAAAATCTATGGTTGTGTCTACTACGGAATTATTAGTTAACGAGGTAAATACTATTTAATAACTATCCTATATTAAAAAACTTCCAATTTGCTGAATATTTATTTTAATGAATTTTTAGCTTGAACAATATTCACGTGCCTGTTCGCATGATAATATGATTGGGTTCTATGGGATTTCACAAAAAGGTAAATATTAAATTGAATCTTTTAATCTTTAAGTTAATTAATAGCTATTTTATGAAACATTTATATTTTATTTTAAATACACTTAATGTAGATTTGAAAAGCAATGAATATTTACTTGTATTAGAATATGCTAATGGTGGAACCTTACATGACCATCTAAAATATAATTTTGAAAAACTTGAATGGAGTGATAAGTTAAATCTTGCTCAACAAATCGTCAAAGCAATTGAACATTTGCATTCAAATGATATCATTCACGGAGATCTGGTAATTGTGTAATTAATTTTCGAAAATACCATAACAAACAATTGATCCTTTATTTAAATACTATTTGTTTTACAGCATTCAAAGAATATTCTTCTCCATGATAATACCATTAAGATTATTGATTTTGGTATTTCCAAGCTCAATACTGAGCTTTTGATCAATTCAAAAAAAATAATCGAATATACTGATCCAATGCTTCTAAAAAGGCCAGGCAAATTATGCAGAACTAAAACTTCTGACATATATAGTATTGGAATTTTACTTTGGGAAATATCAAGTGGAAAAATGCCATATAAATCTAAATTTCGGGATGAATTAGATTTGATAATTTATGTTTCACAGGAAAACAGAGAAGATACAATCATTGGAACNTTAAGTTAATTAATAGCTATTTTATGAAACATTTATATTTTATTTTAAATACACTTAATGTAGATTTGAAAAGCAATGAATATTTACTTGTATTAGAATATGCTAATGGTGGAACCTTACATGACCATCTAAAATATAATTTTGAAAAACTTGAATGGAGTGATAAGTTAAATCTTGCTCAACAAATCGTCAAAGCAATTGAACATTTGCATTCAAATGATATCATTCACGGAGATCTGGTAATTGTGTAATTAATTTTCGAAAATACCATAACAAACAATTGATCCTTTATTTAAATACTATTTGTTTTACAGCATTCAAAGAATATTCTTCTCCATGATAATACCATTAAGATTATTGATTTTGGTATTTCCAAGCTCAATACTGAGCTTTTGATCAATTCAAAAAAAATAATCGAATATACTGATCCAATGCTTCTAAAAAGGCCAGGCAAATTATGCAGAACTAAAACTTCTGACATATATAGTATTGGAATTTTACTTTGGGAAATATCAAGTGGAAAAATGCCATATAAATCTAAATTTCGGGATGAATTAGATTTGATAATTTATGTTTCACAGGAAAACAGAGAAGATCCAATCATTGGAACACCACAAAATTATATAAATATCTATCAAGGTTTGATTTTATTTTATTAATATCTCAAAATAATTGACTATTATTTACAAACACTTATTTAATAGATTGTTGGAATCAAAACCCAGATCAACGTCCAAATATTGGGAAAGTTATACAAGATCTCAACCATGTTAATTTACAAAATATCGCTAAATACATGAGAATTATAGAACCTTTTGTGCCGTTGATTTCTGCTGTAACTCTCGAGATTTCAGAAATTATTGCAGTCTACGAAACTGCCCAGTATAATAAGAAGATTTGTGATTCACTTCTGGAACGTGTAAATGCTTCCGAGGCAGCCATGAAAACTTTATTAGGAAGTCAAACCGAAAATGAAAAAAATTTCCGTAAACAAGAATATTACAAATCATTTATTCGTTTTATTGATATCATGAAACGAATTAAAAAATTTATGGTTGATGTATCGAGCTTACATGGTTACAAAAAATTCGAACATTCCGGTTCAATTAAAGATATATTTGGCTCACTTGTTAGTGACTTTGATGCCGTGATGACTAAATTGCATTTTATAATGGCCGTTTCCAATGATAAACAAAGGTGGATGGATCAATTTGCTCTCGAATCTGATATTGCAGATATGACTGAGGTAATTCACACCCCCATTCAATTTTAAAATATTATGAACTTCTTTTTTTCATTCTTCTAATATTCTCTTTCGTCATTATTAGTTTTTGGAAAGAATAGGTGGTGACATAATTGACCAAAATCAAAAAATCAATTTTGTTTTCCAAGAAGTGTCATTAATGAAAAATGTTAACCCAACTGAAATAAAATCAACAGAAATAAAATCGACAGAATTGAGTGAACCTATATTCTCAAAGGATCGCCGAGGAAAAAGTTCTCAGATTGTCAAAAAAATATATAAAAATACTGAGGTCGCTTGTAAGTCAGCACATTTTCCAAATAGCGCAGAAATTCAAAAACAACTAGCTATATTAGAAAAATTAAGAGATTCACCATTCATTATCAGATTTTATGGTCTTTCAATTACAGAAAACTCAAGGGTTATGGTATTTGAATGGGCAAATTATGGCACTCTCAGAGAATTGTATTGTCAGTATGACATTGCATGGCATGTAAAAGCACAAATAGCTCTTAGTATTTGTCGTGGCCTAATTTTTTTACATTCTTGTGACATTCTTCATCGCGATATTCGATGTAAACATATTATGGTAAGATTTAATAATTTAAATAATAAATTATTATATAAAGATTTTAATATTTTTCATTTTTTTCTTTATAATAGATGACCATAGGCCTGTTACCAAAAATTGCAAAATTTGATTATTCCCATATGGCAACTGGTTCTACTGACATGAAGTGTTTAACAGATGTTATTCCTTGGATGTCTCCCGAACAATTGTGTAATTCTACAGGTTCTAAAATAAATCCTTATACTTCCAAATGCGAGATTTTCAGGTAATAATTACAGTTATACTAATCTCTTGATTTATTTATTTATTTATATTGTTTCTTGTATTACATATTTAGTTTTGGAATGTTACTCTGGGAACTTTTTTTTGAAAAAATTCCATATGAGAAATGGGATATAATGAAGATTAAAGAACATGTATTAGCTGGTAAAAGAGAAAAAATCACATGGGGAAAGAATATACCAGATGTTGAAAAGCTTCAAAAAGGCATGGCGAAAATCATTGTGTCTGGTAAGCTATTCGTTACTATTGTTTTTAGAAAAAAATTTAACTTATTTAACTTATTTAATTTATATCATTATATGAAAGCTTGGCAAGGTGACCCAGCAATTCGAGCATCTCTTCAAAATATTTTTATGAATCTGATTCAACTAGTTGAAAAAGACTCAGTCGATAAAAAAATTGAACTTTTTCCTGAAAATGAATTAGATTTAGATGGATCTTGGTGTGTTTCCATTAATGATGAAGGTGGTTCGGATTTACGGGAAACAGAGTTTAATATTGATGAAATAACACAAATAATTCCTCTTAAAGAAGGTATTCAAGCACATAGAAACAAGGAATATCAAAAAGCTTGGGATTGTTTCGCAGCACATGCAGATTTAGATAATGCACATGCAAAATATTGGAAAGGATATTACTTGTGGGAAGGAATTGAAGTTAAGAAAGATCGCGAACAAGCTTTTGGATTGTTCAAAGAAGCAGCTGATGATGGCATCGGAGATGCTCAATTATATTATGCATTTTCATTAGTTAGTAATCCTCTAGTAAAATTTGATCGCAAAATATTTCTTGAATATTTAACAAAATCAGCACATAATAACAATCCCATTGCACAATTTAGCTTGGGAGAAATATACTTGCGTGGTGAACATGGGATAGGAAAGGATGAAGAATTAGGCATGAAATATTTGAGATTGGCTGCTCTCAATGATCAACCTAAAGCTAAAGAGATTTTACAAAAATTGAGAATTGAGAATTAATTACTATATTATTTTAGTAATTGATTCATTTTATTCTTTCTGTAAACCATTTCCATATAATTTGTTATTGAGATTGTTTGGTTTCATCTTATTCCCATNCAAAATATTTTTATGAATCTGATTCAACTAGTTGAAAAAGACTCAGTCGATAAAAAAATTGAACTTTTTCCTGAAAATGAATTAGATTTAGATGGATCTTGGTGTGTTTCCATTAATGATGAAGGTGGTTCGGATTTACGGGAAACAGAGTTTAATATTGATGAAATAACACAAATAATTCCTCTTAAAGAAGGTATTCAAGCACATAGAAACAAGGAATATCAAAAAGCTTGGGATTGTTTCGCAGCACATGCAGATTTAGATAATGCACATGCAAAATATTGGAAAGGATATTACTTGTGGGAAGGAATTGAAGTTAAGAAAGATCGCGAACAAGCTTTTGGATTGTTCAAAGAAGCAGCTGATGATGGCATCGGAGATGCTCAATTATATTATGCATTTTCATTAGTTAGTAATCCTCTAGTAAAATTTGATCGCAAAATATTTCTTGAATATTTAACAAAATCAGCACATAATAACAATCCCATTGCACAATTTAGCTTGGGAGAAATATACTTGCGTGGTGAACATGGGATAGGAAAGGATGAAGAATTAGGCATGAAATATTTGAGATTGGCTGCTCTCAATGATCAACCTAAAGCTAAAGAGATTTTACAAAAATTGAGAATTGAGAATTAATTACTATATTATTTTAGTAATTGATTCATTTTATTCTTTCTGTAAACCATTTCCATATAATTTGTTATTGAGATTGTTTGGTTTCATCTTATTCCCATTCAATAATAAAAAAAGAGTTTCCTTGCTTATATTTGTTTTATCATGAGACGTAATTTTTGAATTTATTTTTCGCAAAGAAAACAATTCATACTGAGCCAAAGTGGTCTTAGAAGTAAATATTAACGAAGACAAGAAATTTATTTCAAAGAATGATACGTTTAGAATTTAGAATTGTAATTAACAATTTTAAAAGTTGTAAGAACATTAACCACACAACGAAGATAAAAACTGTATATTATATAATATTATTTATTTATAAGATATAAGAATTAACTTCTCAGTTAGAATGATTTCAACTCATCAATTTAAACATAGTTTGGTATCCATATTTTCAGTTCGATAATTTTGCTATAGGTTTATCATGTATAAAATCATTCATACTTTCTATTTAATATATCATAAAAATACTTTATCAATACATAATAATCAAATTAAAAACAATTAATATAAAAGCCTTAATTTTGATTTTATTACTTTCGTCATATTTTTCAACCCTATAGCCAAGTATGCAGTTAGTTTTTTATTTAGTTCTTTATCAACTTGAATATTCTTTTTATTATTAAGAAATTATAACATGAGTTATAATATTAAATTAAAAGAATAATTAATCGGGTCAAATTAAAGATTTTACCAATTTCATCTAAAATCTAAATAATTAGTATTGAAGAAATAATTAATGAAAATACAAAAGTAAAAGTGTAAAATTGAAGGAAATTATATTTTTATTTTTGAATGAATTAAATAATAATGTTGAATAAAGAAGAATTTTGAAAATTTTTTATATGCCAAAATAAATCAATAGAAACAACTTGTTTGACTTTTAAATATAAAAAATGAATTTTTATTAAAGAAATAAGATTGCACCTTCGCAAATCATATTTGATATTTTGTCGTAAAATTAATTTCATTAGAACAAATTTTCAAATTAAGAAAAAAGATCAAGATTTACCTAATTATTTTCGGGATTCCATTTATCAATCCCAAGAAAGAAATCAGATAATAAAAATAAAGATTACATTACGAAATCTTAGGTATTAAAAAATAAAAAATAATAAAGATCTAATCAAGGAATTTATCATCAATCCGTCCTTATTTCAAGCACGAGCAGATTTTAAACGGCATTGAAATCTTTTAGCTTCAACTTTTGTTATTCCTTTTCCATATTCATAACACCTGCCAATATTTGATTGTGCTTCAAGAACGCCTTTTTCGACAGATTTTAAATACAATTCAAAAGCGTTTTCTTCATTTTTTTCAATACCAAACCTATTGTGCTACGGTATTCAAAGTAATAAGAGATCCATTATCAAAAAGTTTATTATAAATCCAAAAAGCTTTTTTTGTATCCTTTCCAAAACCTAGACTGTCTGAATACATATCCACAAAAGAGATGGTACTAAATACTTTGTTGATTTTCTTAAGGATGAGGTATTAAAAGAGAAGGCATCAATTATTTCATTGACAACCAAATTAAATAATTTAAAAGCCATTTGATAATCAACATCAGTTTCAATACCGTACTGGTAAAAAAATCCTATTAAGCTAAGCTAGTAAACAAATAATAAGATGGATGGTGAATCATTTCTTAAGAATTTCAGCTGAATTCTTTCCGTGTTCTTTATTATTATTATTTTTTTGCATATTTTGGATCTGTTTTTTGCGTATATCAATGAAAATTCCAAGCAGAACATTAATGAAACCTTTAACTTCGTTCGTGACTGACATCAACAAAAGGAATATCGGATTTAATTTCAGGTTCTGTATTTTGCCTTAATAAAGAAATAAATGTTTGGAAGATTTATATATATGAAAAGCATTAAAAAAAATGCTATTACGTATTTAAATTTTCAAATTTAGCATCTATGATATTATAAGGTTATTGATGGAGGCTTTCAAATTCAACGCTTGCATCAGAGACATTGATTTCAGAAAGATTTTTAACAACTTGAAAAATATAGCTTCCAGCAATTTTTCGAAAATATAACATAAATAATTTATTATGTAAAAAATATAATTGATTCAATAGATTATTTTGTAATTATAAATTGTCAGATTTTATTGTTATTTCATTTTCATTATATGTTATCAGTAACCATCCTTTAAAAAAATTCCAAGAATAAAACGTCAATACTAAGTATTTGGTGTGATGATAAGTTATTATAAGTGAAAAAGACAATAACGTATTAAAAGAATTATATAGATTAGTTATATTTATTATTTATTTTTAATTTCTTAAATATTCATTTTAAAGCATATTCATTATATTTAAAATTAAATACACGATTATATCATCAGACAAAATATAATCATTTTTTTGTAATATGCTGAAAAATAAATTTTTGAATTTATAATGTATATATATATATTTATTTATTGCCCAGAGAAGACCTCTTGAATAATATAAATATAAAGCCAAAAATATTTTTATGATTACAAAATATAAATTATATAATTTAAAGGGATATACAAATTTTCTCATTGATTTTTTAAAAATTGAATATCCAAGATTAAATACCTTCACAATATTTCTCTTTAGAATGATTACTTTTATATTTAGATTAATTGGAATGTACACAAGTTATTGTTCGGTTGTTTAGTTTCTAAAATTGGAATTTAAAAAAAAATTCTTTAAATCGTAACATTTCTGTTGAAAAACTACAATGAATTCTGTATTTAGCATCCCTAAACTAATAAATATGTTAAAAGTTAGACATGCTTAGTCTAATTATTGAATATTTTATTACAATAATTCAACCTTAAATTTGGATGTGATTTTATAGATAATTTATTTTAAATAACAAAAATTCCTGATTTTTAATCAATATTTTTAGAATTGATGTCTTTAAATTTGCATAGATGGAGAAAACGACTTCTAATTTGCTGAGAATTTATTTGTCTTGGAGTTATTGTCCAACTTTTTAATAAGATGTGGACAATATAGTTTTAAATTAGTATTTCAAGTTTTACTTAAGCCTTGAAATACTCTTAATATATAAGTGAAAGAACTTCAAAGAAACTATGATATTGTTAAAGGCCATACTTACCTTTTACCCCAAATTAAGGTTTGATCCTACAAGGCAGAAATCCAAGTAACTTGCCTCCCCAGTTAATGGTTATTGTAGGAATCGAACCTACGAACAAAATGAAGTTCAAAACATTATAACCTTCTTTGATGGCCAAAAATTATATTCTCTGAATGTCTCTATATATAAACCAAGAGAAAATTCTCATGATATTGTGTATACAACCCAAAAATAATAAGTAGAATATAAAACAAGAACAAAAAAATAATATTATTAAGGATACAATATAAAAATATAAAAATACAAAAATAAACAAAGGTTAGTATTAGTTTGTATGATACTATTAGTGCAGAAGAATCTTGTCTACTGATAATAATTTGTTGCAATAATAATTATTCATACTGATAATATTTGCGATAATAATAAAGAGATACTTTAGTTCAAAAATTTTGATAGGAAGCAGTGATGGTATATTAGCATAATAGATCATTTTTATAATAAGAAATCGATTTTTTGGTAAAAATAAGTAGTTTTTGATAAAATATTAATTGTTTTTTTATGAGCGAAAATACAAAAAAAAAACAAAAAAAAATTTTATGAGAAAAAATTTTCGTGGGAAAAAGTGGAACAAAATCAGGGAAAAATTTAAACACATATTTATATGGAATAATGGATACACAAATCTTATCATAAAATCAAATGATTAACATTTTTACATTACGTATATAATTTAAATTTATAATCAGACTTCTTATATGTTATGTTATAAATTAAATCGTATATTTAATATTCTATCAATTTCTATCAGTTTCTTTGACAACAATTAAATAGTTCACTATACTATAACTTATGATTGTAGACTTAACGTTAATAGTGTAGTGATAATAGTTAATATAGTGAATTTATCTAATAATTATAGTGAAGAATCATCTTTAATTCTTGAATTTATATATCTTTTTTTTTTGGTTTTCAAGTAATTTAGTCATTATTGAAGCGGATCTAAGTTAGATAGATGTGAAATTTTGAAATATAATAATTAATGATTGATAGCCTTTCCTTTAATTTATTAAATATTTTGAATCAAACTAACAAAAACTGTATTATTGAATAAGACATTAAATCAATTGAAAAATATTGTTTTTTTTTTAGTTATGTAACATAAATAATAATTATTTATCATTAAATCAGATATTGCAGCGGAGTTGCATAATAATGGTAATTTCACATATCTCTGTGTGACAGATCAAATAATATTATTGATTATTAATCATCAAATGGAAACTGTTTGTTCACCAGATGTGATCACGATGAAGATCTTAAAATAAAACTTTTCTTCTTTATTTAAATTAATTGAAGCTGTTAACAATACAATATTCAATAATATGATTTTTTATATGTCAGTGAATTGAGATAAGATAAGGTATAAAGTTTATGGCTTTTAGACAAAGACAAGGAAATTTAAGAGACTCTATGACAATTAAGATAAATTCAACTAGATTATTAAGTATTTTATGTATAAGGTATAATGGAATTTACTATATAAATAATCTACAACTTTTTTATATTTATTTATAAAACTAAGAAGAAATTACTCTATATCTTATCTCAGGTTTAAAAATGTAAATATACAAGGTTTCTAGTCATAGTGCTTGAGTAAATAATAAAAAGATGATTATATTTATTATATATGTTTAATTCTATGCGTGTGTATTTTTTTCAATAATACTAATAATACATTTGATTGTGATTGCACTATTCCTTTTTAAGTAATTTTACAGGAGATTCTTCATTATTTCATGCGAAATATGAGTAAGCAGTGCAGATATCTGACCAACTATTATTTTTTTTCATGACAAATGATTATAAAATTTATCTATAAAAAGGTGAGGGATTTTTTTTTCTTGAATTTTTTTTTTTTTTTTTTAAATTTTTAAAATTTTNAAGTTTATGGCTTTTAGACAAAGACAAGGAAATTTAAGAGACTCTATGACAATTAAGATAAATTCAACTAGATTATTAAGTATTTTATGTATAAGGTATAATGGAATTTACTATATAAATAATCTACAACTTTTTTATATTTATTTATAAAACTAAGAAGAAATTACTCTATATCTTATCTCAGGTTTAAAAATGTAAATATACAAGGTTTCTAGTCATAGTGCTTGAGTAAATAATAAAAAGATGATTATATTTATTATATATGTTTAATTCTATGCGTGTGTATTTTTTTCAATAATACTAATAATACATTTGATTGTGATTGCACTATTCCTTTTTAAGTAATTTTACAGGAGATTCTTCATTATTTCATGCGAAATATGAGTAAGCAGTGCAGATATCTGACCAACTATTATTTTTTTTCATGACAAATGATTATAAAATTTATCTATAAAAAGGTGAGGGATTTTTTTTTCTTGAATTTTTTTTTTTTTTTTGTAAATTATCAAAATTTTAAACACTTAAAAAAATGTCTCAAAATACTCTTTACTTGTTAACTGTTATTACAATCTTACAATATCTAATTATCCTTTTAACTAATGTCAGTAATTTTTGCAAAAATACGATCGCGATTTCGGCATTAGTTATATGTATTGGAATTCTTAAAATACTATTGGAAGATAATGTTACAAACAATCGCAATAATTCCTTAACTGATACTCACAACACTCAGAAGGATTCTTTAGATGCCTTGGCATCTTCTGAAAATAAATGTGGCTCTCAAGATATCTTAGGTAATTATTTAGGTCAGAAAAATGAAATATCTGAAGACGTCTTAACATCATATTTGGAACCTGAAAATAATTGTAAATCCGAAGATATCTTGGAGAGTCACTTGGTTCCTGAAAATAAATTTTCTGAAGATGCCTTGGCATCTTATTTGGTACCTGAAAATTTAAATAAGTCTAAAGACATATTGGAAGACTATTTGGGATCAGGAAGTGTAAGTATACCATTTGCTGAACACGAAATTTCTGACGGTGACTTTGATTGGTGCAACCCCGATAGGTTACATGACATGCTCGTTGCCCAACAAAATATTGATCCAGAATCAATTTTTGGAAAAGTTCCCCCCTTAGATCTTCCCGGGATATTTCAAGGTATATTATATTTGTAATTAATATTTAAATTATTTTAAATATATATATTAGGCAAAAAAAAAATTATAAATCTTATAATTTTTTTAATTTTATTCTATTTCTCAGATGTCTTTGGCATGCAATACAATGCTTCTCCGCGCTCTAGTTCAGAAATTTGGTCGGAAGAAGAATGTGATGATAAATGAAATGACCAAGTAAGTTTCAATCTTTAAAATTATTAATTTCTTGTCAATTAATAACTAATAATAACATATAATATTGATTTCTTATATGCTTTTAACAAATTAGTAAATCAACCTTACCTCAAATTTATAATCAAGAATGTTAATCTTTTTTTTCATATGTATATATATGATATTATAATAAACATACATGAATTTATGCTAAAATAGAGATGGTTGCTTTTTATTTACTGATTATTACAATTTTTAAAATATTCTTTTATACTTTTTATATTGTTGTTTGTATTGTTTGTTTATGTTGTCGTTTATGTTGTTGTTTATGTTCATTTCTAAGTTCATCACAATCAAATAAAATCATTCCGTTAATTATGTTTAATATAGTAATATAGAATAATATAGAGAATAAACATATAAATAGTTAGATATATAAATAAATTAGAAGTTTTTCATAAAAATTTTTACATAACAATTGTGTGTAAATATATTCTTTAAATTTGAATCATTCATTTTATTATAATTCTTCTAGAATAAAATTGTATCGCTGAAATGTGCAGAGTAGACATATTTATTAGGGTAGGTGGAACCGCCTATTATATTTACCGAATAAAATGAAATGACTCAAATTTTAGAGTAAATCGCGTGAATGTTTTATTTATGATATACTTGGAAAATACAGGAAATACATAAAAAAAATTATAATAATTTCATTTTTATACTTTATATCAAGGTAGCAAACGATTTGAAGGAGAAATTCATCACATTTAAAATCTATGTTCCGTTTCAGACCTTTAATAAATAGAACTTTAAATTCAATAATTTTTATTATAACTTTTAGTCTACTGAATAAAATCTTCACATAAATGGAAAGAAAATATTCCAAAACTAGAAAAAAAAATTCCATTAGTCCTTGAAATTAGCTGAAAAAGGGAACTATGTAAAAAATATAATCTTGGAAGTTGTTATCGAAATGGGATTAAAATCATAAAATATGATAAGAAAGTATTTCAATGGTGCCTGAAATCGACCGAAGGTGGAAATAGTAATGGACAAAAAACCTTGGAATTTGTTATAAAAATGGAATTGGACGAGGAAAAAGAATTTCAATCAGTGTTGGCCTATGACCAATTATGACCTATTGGTCAATTATAGTTATGACCATATGACCTACTATGACCTATAGTAAATTATGAGCTTTTATGACCTACTGATGATTGATATGACCTAAAATGTCCATCACTGATTTCAATGGTATCTGAAATCAGCCAAAGGGGGAAATCATATTGGACAGAGTTTCCTTGTATATTGTTATTTAAATGGAATTGGAACATTTCAATTGTAACAAGAATCAGCCAGAGGGGAAACCTTATTGAGCAGGATAATCTTGACATTGTTATGAAAGTGGAATTGGAATGACAAAATATGAAGAGAAAGCATTTAAATTGTACTTGAAATCGGCTGAAGGAGGAAATAACAGTGAACAATTCAATTTTTTTTAAAAAAATTACAATTGTGTATATATAATTTATACTGACAAATGAAATAATCATTTATGCAAATATTATATATATATACCAGGATGTGTAATCATATGTTGAATAGANGAAAATATTCCAAAACTAGAAAAAAAAATTCCATTAGTCCTTGAAATTAGCTGAAAAAGGGAACTATGTAAAAAATATAATCTTGGAAGTTGTTATCGAAATGGGATTAAAATCATAAAATATGATAAGAAAGTATTTCAATGGTGCCTGAAATCGACCGAAGGTGGAAATAGTAATGGACAAAAAACCTTGGAATTTGTTATAAAAATGGAATTGGACGAGGAAAAAGAATTTCAATCAGTGTTGGCCTATGACCAATTATGACCTATTGGTCAATTATAGTTATGACCATATGACCTACTATGACCTATAGTAAATTATGAGCTTTTATGACCTACTGATGATTGATATGACCTAAAATGTCCATCACTGATTTCAATGGTATCTGAAATCAGCCAAAGGGGGAAATCATATTGGACAGAGTTTCCTTGTATATTGTTATTTAAATGGAATTGGAACATTTCAATTGTAACAAGAATCAGCCAGAGGGGAAACCTTATTGAGCAGGATAATCTTGACATTGTTATGAAAGTGGAATTGGAATGACAAAATATGAAGAGAAAGCATTTAAATTGTACTTGAAATCGGCTGAAGGAGGAAATAACAGTGAACAATTCAATTTTTTTTAAAAAAATTACAATTGTGTATATATAATTTATACTGACAAATGAAATAATCATTTATGCAAATATTATATATATATACCAGGATGTGTAATCATATGTTGAATAGAATTTCTTATTACAAAGACGAATATATTATACTGACAAACGAAATAATCATTTACGCAAATATCATGTAAATATACTATGATGCATATGTTGAATAGAATTCCTTACATTATATTTGAAATATAACTCTTTGTAAATAAGCGAACACGATCAACCTACAATTTAATTCAAGTGTAAATTGTGTTTGTAAAAAAAAATTAGAAAATTATTTCCATAATGTTTTAATAATAATATTTGTATCAATACTAATACCTTAATGTAGTGATCACTCTTCTAGGAATGTTGAGAATGTTGTTGAATTATATGCTTGTATAAGTGCATAAAAATAATTATTGAGCATTGAATCATTTTGTGGTTGTGATGGAGGTAAACCATTTTGTCTGCTCTGTGAACGTTTCATATTCACATTGTTTTGTGATGGATTTGGATAAGTATTAGCATTACGTTAGTAGATTGTATCATATTACTTCTGGCTATAAATAGATTGTGGTCGAAACATTGTTGTGGTGTTCGTGGAGTCATTTGTTGACATGGTGATGGCGATGGTGGTCCTATAATTAATGATCGAGGAGTATAATAATTTAACTTTAAATTTGAACATGATTTTATAGATAATTTATTTTAAATTAAAATTCCTGATTTTTAAACTATTTTTCTGGAATTGATATCTTTAAATTCGCATAGGAAATATCAACACCAATAACAATAACAAGAACTTCCATTTGTATTACAAAAACTAGGAAAGAAGAGAAAACTTGATGATGTGATGTCGAGGGTTATAAATTATATTTTTATTTTTATTTAATTAAATAACAAAAATGAAGGTGATTATAATGATAGGCATGAAAGAAATAATTAACAATAAGTTCTTCATTACTTTCCATAACGCTACCAATCTCGATTGTAGAATCAAAAAATTTCATTTTCATCAAAGTTATTTCTATATCAGACAATTTTACAGCCAACTGAGAATTTATGAATTTTCTAAGAAAGAAACTTCATTGTGTAATTTATAATATTTGCAAATATTACTAATTAGAATGATTAATTGTTGATGTTGTTGTTAGTGATCTGTAACTTTGATCGAGATGAAGTTAATTTATCTGAATCAGTTCGAGTTAAAGATTTAATTATTGTTCACAACATTAGTAGTGATCGTATATCTATCATAATATATTGGTTTTGAATTTTTTTTTTTTTGTGGAGAATTGGTTTGATTTGATTTATTGGAATTCGATCAACTCAGTAGTTGATTTATTGATGATGTTTGACTTATTGATGATGTTTGACTTATTGATGATGGAGTTTGAATTGTTGATGGAGTTCTATAAAAATATGAAAATATAAAAAATTATAATAATCAACCTAAAAATCCCAATTTTAATTATTGTAATTTTTTTAATTACAATTACCTCGATTATTGAGATCATTATAACCATTTTTAATAGCAAAAAAAAGCAGCCGAAATCTTTATTACTAACATTTCCATTACTCCTAAAGTTCTAACTTGTTAATTATTGTTATTATTGAGGTTGTTGGTAAAATCTTAAGAAGAATATTAACGAAATGATGATTCATATCTTGATTAATAAGGGAAATCTGATCTTTAAGATAAGGTTCGATGAACTTTGTCTATTACTGAACTCACAACTATTCTGTATTCTCTAATTTAAGAAATAGTAGTATTTATTCGTAGATTTAAAGGATTCTTCGGAATGGACGCTATTCTTTAAATGTTCAGATTATTTTTAGTATTGACTAGGAAACGGAACTATTGTGAGCCTGGAGCAGATGATATATCTATTTTGTTTTTTTATTTTTGATTATCTGGATTAAAGTAAGTGGCGTTGCATTACTGGATTAAAATATGTCACCGAAAGTACAAGAATCACATGTCGTGACAAGAATTCTTATCAGCAAAATCAGCACTAATCCTAGACATATAATGTCTTACTGACAAAAAATAAAATTATACGCAAAAATAATAAAATTCTGAATTTTTGATTGTCTTGGAAGTAAGAGGTCTAAAAATTATTTTGGACGAAGGAGTTTTTTTTTTTAGAAATATACATACATATATAAGCTATATATTAATATATAAATAAAAATGAATTTTTTTAATTCCCGTCATGAAATATATAGAGACCCTGATAGTCATTAAAAAATAAATACAAAAAATTTATATATAGTCAAAATATCAAATAAAAATAAATCCTAGCTTAATGAGATAGACTTTGAAGGATTTAGATCTTTTGTAGTTGTAAACCGACCTATTTTTGATTAGTCAATTAGGACTTAATGTTGATTTTGATTAATTAGTTGATTTTTAATAAATTTAAAACTATATCAAAGTTTATCAAACAATATTACTTAATATCATTTATTATTTTTTAATTCAACATAACTAAATATATTTTCCGATTTAAATCTATAACAATACAATACAATATTCAAAATGAAGTTCTTGAAGTGAAATAAATTGATGATTTTCCCTTGAAATTAAAAACTTTACTGCATATAAATGAAGACTCTTTAATGAATGTTTCTTTTTGACTAATGATAATACATAATAATAAATTGAAATCTAGATTAATTCAAACCTATTTTTAAAGTATTATCAAAAGTTAATTTTAATGATTCATATAATGGACAAATTTCATGATTTCTAATCATTGAAGTAAAACTTTCTAATTTCTTAAATACTTTCTGAGTACCAGGTTACTTGAGAATTTAACCAATGAAGTTAAGAATGATTCTAAAAAAAAAATTCGGGAACTCCTAAAGATAATCCAAAAATGTATAACGATTTATTACTAATTTACATAGCTCACGAATTTTATTCTGAGCGTTTCGTTATTTTCTTTTTCTTGATATTATTATTCGTTGATCTGAACCAATAATTTGTTGTGAATGATACTTAGCATATGAACCAATATATGTATAATAATGCATTGACTTTATTCTTTAAATTAATAAATAGATAACACTAGTTAAAAAAATATTAAAACTATTAGTAAAGCAGAAATTTGTTTATTATTTTAGGAAAATGTAGACTCTGATCTGTTATCAAACAATTTTTATTCTTGCTTCGAAATGAAAGTTCTAATATTACTTATTGTTTCAATGACTAATTAAATATTTTTGTTAAAGAAATCTGTGGTTTCTTTAATTTAATCTCTTAGACTAAATTAAATAAATTTTTAAATAAATTTAAGACTTGAGCAACTAGACATTTACTGTAAATTCAAAAATTTATTGTTAAATGCAGAAAATTTTTACAAAAAGATTTTTAACGCAAAAAAAAACTATTTATTATAATAGTTACTAGACAAATATAGTATTTTACATATTTTAGAGTATATAATATATATAATATATGAATTTTATAATTGATAGTTTCTGCGAAAATTTTGATAAAGTAACCAATAGTTTTGGTTATTCCTTAAAAAAATTTTTTGTACAACATCATCAGTTATAAAAAAGCTCTATTAATATATCCTTTTTTTCACTTTTTTCAACCCCCTCTTCCTTATTTTTTCTTTTTCAAAAACTTTTTTTTGATAAACTTAATTATGTTGCTGGCTTAATAACTTACCTTTTTACAAATATTGCAAGTGAAAGTATTTTTTGTAAGAATATCTGGTTTTCGGATTTACTTCCTTGTTCGTTGTTTAAGTCTTATTTTGGCTGTGGCTTTGCAAGTGCAATATTTATTGCTTGTTTGACTTGTCGACGAAGCTTGTTCAGGTATTCTATTGCATAAGTGAACTACTAATGCTTGTTTCTTTTATTTCGTTTTTCTGTAAAGCTTGTGCACTTGATTTTCCGTATAAGCGAACTACTAACCGCTTGTTTCTTTGAGTAATGTTTATTTTCTATGCAAATGCAATTATTTGTTTGTTTAGATCGTCAGCGAAGCTTGTACAGATATTCCATTGTGTATTCAGGCTCGTTACTTTTTTTTGTATTCAACAAACTTAGTGTAAGTATTCTACTACTTGTTTTTTTAATCATTGTATTATCATCATCTCTTGTAGGATGATTAACGTTGCTTTTGTTTTCAAAAAACAATTTTTTCCAGTAGATCGAATTCATTGTTATTGGCATTAATAGAGTTGAGAGAATTGATGAAGAAGTTGCTGGAATCAATGTACATGTGCATGCGATTGATAAATAAAGGATACTAATTATATAATTATATGAAATTTTTATTTTGTAATTATTCAATTCAGGACAATAAATTTGAGAAAATCTCCCAAATAGGTCTAATATTCTTAAAAATGTAGTCATCGTTTATCCTTTCTATAGAATCAGCACAATATTTTGAACTAATTTTCGTGGATTAATAAATTCATCTATTTCTGGATTTCCACTATTAATTCCCGCAGAATTATTATTATTATTATTATAAGAATTACTTCGAGATTATTGTTGCTGTTGTTGTTGTTCCGCTCTTTTCTTATTTATTGTTAGTTGAGCTCGACAGAATGGGTTAGATTGTCCACTAGATAGTTTCTTACAATATTGACAAATAGATAATAATGACGACGATAGTAGTTGAAGAATTTATCATCTTTATTTTATTATTATTTTATTTCTTCATAAAAAATTCGAAAAATAAAACTTGCATATTCATGCATAAAAAGCCATTGTGCAAATTTCCCCATTAGTGATACCTGTCGTAAGTCAAAAAAAGTGTCGTGCAATTCATTTTTCATTATGGCGTAATTAGTTGCAACTCTTGCAAATAATTTCAAGAAATTTTCACCCCACGTGCTAAATTCATGGGTTAGGGTTAGGGTTAGGGTTTATCAGGGTTATGTATTTATCACCGTGCGTCACACCCTTTGAATATCAATTTTTATTAAATATTCTAGGGACTTGGAGTTTTTTTTTATTTACGGAAACCAGAATATTCATCACCCTGTAAAGCAACATGTGAAAATTTTCTGATCACCCGCCAAATTATGGACCAGTAAAATTCAAAAAAAATCAAAATATCATGTGGGGTGAAAATTTCTATGGCGATACTGGGTAAGCAAACGTTAATTTACTAATTAAAGCTAGTAAAACTAGATATTTTTGAATATGGCAACCATATGATTAAGACATATATAATTGGATGTATAATTTATTAATGTTTAAATGCATGCAATTAAATTAAAATAAAAATTATAATCATTTGTTAATGAGCTTGCACCTCTATTTTGATTCTAAAAAGTGATGGTTTGTTCCCCCATTCACATATTTCTGAATTTTTCCAAATTAATTTTTTAAGCAATTGAAATTGATGAATGAAGTGTTATGGACGATTAGATGGAAATTTATCATAATTATCGGTTTCTTAAGGTTTCATATAAATGAGTCCATGATCCTTCAGCCATTGACAGGGTATTTGTGATTCTGTTATCATACTATTAAGATGCAAAGTTTTTTTTGATAATATGTATCATCAGTTCAATGTACTTCAGTTACATTATCAGTGGCTAGTGGAGATTTCAAAAGAAGAGTTATTTGTCAATCTCTGTCAAGTCCAATGAATATATTAAGAAAATGCTGTAAAAACTATGGCAAAAACAAATGTTGTAATTCATAATGTGGCACAGGAAGCTGGAAGAGGGGAAATTAGGTGTACAAGCTAAACACAAAAACCAGAAGACTCGGAAGAGAAATGATAGTGCAGTTAAATATGATGACAAGTAATTATTCTAAACAAGTAAGATGTTTCTGAATTATGAACTGCTATGCTCACAATGATCTCAGTAAAAAAATTACTGTTGAAGTTAAAGGTGAAACTCTTACGATTAATACTGAGAAAATTATCAAATTATGTTAATTTTATTAATTTCTTTATAAATTGTAATTTAATAAAATATCGAATATTAAATTTTAATTTTATTTTATTTTTGCTTAATCAACTCACGAAGTCGAAACTGAAGGAAAACTTGGGTAAAGGATGGTAAAGGAAACTTTCTTCTAACGCGAATAAAAACTAAAATGAAATATAATCTTTCAAAAAAATACTACCGCGAGCTATGTAAAAGTGAATTTTTTTGCAAATGTCCACACAATACACGGATGTAAAAAATAAATCTTAAAACTTATTAATGCATTGTTTGTTAAATATAAATAAAATTTGGTAATGAATCAACAAAAATTACAAGGCGAAAATACAAACAGAAATAAAATAAATAAATAATAATAAAATAACAGATAATAAATAATATTAAATTTATAATTAAATATTCTCTTTATAATTGCTGTACGTAAGTCCTTTCTCTTCCCTTGCTCGTAAAAGTTCAGCGAAATCTAAAAAATAATTAATTGAAATAGTAAATCATAAATAAAACTCAATAATAATATTTAAATTCAATTTACCTAAATGTGTAAAATCATATTTTTGAGTTAAATATTTTTTATCAATTTCATCAAAATCATCTAAATCCTCTATTTCTATGGCTCCTTTGTTTTTTATATTTTCTTCTTCTATTTCTACTTCTGCTTCTACATTTTCTTCTTCTACTTCTATGATTTCTTCTATTTCTACTTTTTCTTCTTCTACTACTACATTTTCTTCTTCTACTACTACATTTTCTTCTTCTACTTCTATGTTTTCTTCTATTTCTACATTTTCTTTTTCTATTTCAACTACTGCTTTTTCATTGCCATCAATGTCGACATCCTTATCAACAAATATATAAGATTTTCTATCTGCTTTCTCAACTATTTTAACAATTTTTTCCGACCAATGCTCTTGTTCGGGTTGTATAACTTGTTGTATAATGGTGTTAGTTACATGTGTATGTATTACGTTTTCTACAACGTGCGTAGTGTTGTTGTTTACATTATTCACATTATTCACATTATTCACATTGCTTACATTATTCACATTGTTTACATTTGTATTGATCTCGTTGACTGTGTATAATTTTTGATTTCGTTAACGGTAGTAAATTCATTTTTGATATTTGAAATGGTGCTGGTTTCGTTAACAGTAGTAAATCCATTACTAATATTTGTAGTCTCGTTTTTAACTTCAGTATAATTGTTGATTTCATTGACCACTTTCGTTCCTATGTTTTCTACCACTTTTGTTCCAATATTTTCAACAATCTTGGTTTCTATATTTTCAATAATCTTGGCTCCTATATTTTCAACATGTTGATTTTCTATATTGTTCTCAATGTTTTTTTCAATGTTTTTCTCTATATGTTGATTTTCTACGTTGAAATTTTCGATATTCGTTGTAATATCTCCCGTCACATTTGTATTTGAATTTGCCTCTTCCAACTTAATGTTTTCAATATTAGTTTCTAAATTTTCTACTTTTAACGATTCAATCTTAGTTTCAGCATTTGTAATGTTTTGATTTTCGAAATTACAATCAATAGAATCTACTGTTAAATTTACAATATTTGTTGCAGAACTGTTCACATATTGATAAGTAGTTTCGTGATTTATATTATTCGCATCCAATTTTTCTATATTAATTTCCAATTGATTAATCTCTTGTTTATTTATATTCGTTTCCATATTCTCCACCTCCATGTTATCAATTTCATTTTTCATTTGTCCTATATTAATATTTTCTATTTTCTCTTCAACTTTAGATATACTTATATTCTCAATATTGTTCTCTTGGTCATTGACATTTTGATGGACAATTTCATCCACCATTTCATTTACGCTCAAATTTTCAATATTAGTTTCCATATCATTTGTAGTAATACTTTCAACGCGAGTACTAAAACTTCCGATAGCTTGACTTTTGACATCGGTATCAATGATATTTGAATTAATACTTCCAATTTCGATATTCGAATTTTGAACCTCCATAGATTCAATTTGATTATCTAAATTCTCAACATTTAGGTTGGTCTCCCAACTCTCCCGATTTTCGACTGGCTGGGAGATTTTTATGGTCGGAACATCCGGGTTATTCACGACGTTTTGTGTTACGTTTGATGGAGTTTCGGGTTCAAGATGTGGTTCAATGTGAGCCTGAAGAAGGGTAGCAGAATCATCGATATTTTGACCGTAAGTTTGTGAAATTGGAGTTTCAATGGTGATTTTTGGATTTTCTTCAATTTGAGTGAAATTATCAATATTTTGATTGTCGATTTGTGAAATTGGAGGTTCAATGGTGATTTTTGGATTTTCTTCATAGTTAATTTTTCCTTCATGTTGAGAAAGGGTGGTGGATTTATCGATATTTTGATCGTATGGTTCAATGTTGATTTCTGAACTGTCTGAATTGTAATTAATTTCAACTTGAGGTTCGGTGAGTATGATGCCTTATTATTGAAATTTTCTGCATTATTATTATTATTATAATTATCAGCATTATTCTCATCATCTCCTTTATTTCCTTTAATTTCTTTATCGATGATAATTTCATTCATGCCAATTTCGGTATTCACATCAAGTTCTCCCGTGAGAATTTCATTGATGGTTTCATCTTTTACTTTTTCTTCTTCATTCTTCACTAAATCGTCAATAATTATCACCTTTTCTTCTTCATTCTTCACCAACGATTCAATCTTAGTTTCAGCATTTGTAATGTTTTGATTTTCAAAATTACTATCAATGGAATCTACTGTTAAATTTACAATATTTGTTGCAGAACTGTTCACATGTTGATGTACAATAGTTTCATTATTTATGTTATTCGCAACTTGAAGAAGGGTAGTAGCAGAATCGATATTTTGATCATCGGTTTGTGAAATTTGAGGCTCTTTAGTAACCTTTGTTATTTTTTCAACAATTTTTTTATTTGATGTCTTAATTATTTTCTCCTCCATTTTGGGATTATTAATTTTAGAGGAGAGGTATTTGCGCGCCTTATTATATTTACGCTTCCAGCTACTTTCATGACGAGGTGCAGTCTTCCATACGGACAAGTCAACGGATTTGAGTTTGTCATTAGTGGTAATATTTTGTGCCGAGGTGATAAGGTCATTGGAGGAAGTAACATCAAGTTCTTTTGTGATTTTTTCGTTGATTTCATCAAATGAATCATCTTTCTTTTGAGGTGTCTCATTATTTTCAGGTTTTGTAACAGATTGGATTGCAATAACAGTAGTTTTCTTTTTCTCTACGATAACTTTCTTGGTAATGTTGTCTACAGCGTATTTATCAGTACAGTCTATTAATTCTTTCTTGGTTTTCTCATCACTGGTTTTTTCAGAAAGAGATTTTTGTGCTTTATTACATTTTTTTTTCCATTTTCCTTTATGCTGAGAAGCGGCATTCTTAAGAGAGGAAAGAGTAAGGGTTGTTGCCCACCATGTAGATGATTCAGGTTTCTTTAATTTCTCATTAGTGGTATATTTTTGTACTGCTGTTATAACTTGTGTTTTAGGAACATCTAATTCTTTGATAACATTTTCATTCAATTCAAAGCGTCCGTTATCTTTTTGGGTTGTAATAATAGACTTAGTTTTTTCGGGTGTGATTTTCGATCGTACTACAATTAGAGCTGCTTTCTCTTGGTGATCTTGTTCATCAGTATCAAAGGTAAGAGTTTCCTCGATATGATTTCCAAGATCCGGAACAGTATCAGTTATTGATTTATTTATACTAGCCAATCCACTAAGACCACTCGAAATGCTTTGTGTGCTTTCCACTTTTGTTTTCTTTTCCTCATGTTCAATATTCCTTTTTTTATCATCAAGTTCTAATAGTGAGAAAATAATTAGTTCTATTCATTCATATACGATAATAATTTAGGATTTGGTTTATATTTTTTATATTTTTGAGAAAATTGATCCTTTTTTTTTTCTTTATAAATTTTGTGCCTCAGATCGATTCTTGACTCAGATTAAAACTGGCCAAAGTTAGGGTTGGGGTTAGCCAAAGTTAGAAGGATCTACATGGCCAGTTTTATAATTCTGGTCAATGATTCTCGCCTGAGGTGAGGTACAACATAAATAATTGAAACGTGAAATAAAAATTATAAGAAATTAAAATTTTAATTGAAAATATTATTACCTTGATTAGAAATATCAGTAATGAAGTCAAGTTTTAATTTATGTTGTATAGTATTAAAATCAATTGGTTGAGTTAAATATAAAGAATCTTATTTTGTAATTGAATATAATTGAAATAGTTATTTTAGTAATAATCATAAAGAATTGAAATAATTAGAATTGAAAATTGAAGATATTATTTATTTACTATAATTATTATTTTTATCGTTATTATCGTTGTTGTCGTTATTGTTGTTATCGTCGTTATTATTGTTGTTTTTTTTATTAGCAGAAATGTCCCGAAATAAAATGATTCCTACAATATTGATGTTTAATTAAAATTAATCTAATTAATAATTGAAATAAATTAATCGGAGTTTAATTAAAATTAATTGAAATTAATTAATTGGAATTAATTAAAGTTTAAGTTAATCTATTTACCATTGTTTACTGGGTCTTTTAAAGTATTTAACATCTTTTCAAAAATATCTGGTAAATTTGTCGAATCAGGTCTTTTATCCGGATTTTCGTTCCAACAATTTATCATTAAATCAATATATCCATCTGGAATGTCATTACTCTTAAAATTACTTACATCCGGTCTTTTTCTCTCTAAAATATCTAATGCCAATGTGAAATTATGTTTTATATTTAGGTAAGGAGGTTCCCCACTAATTAATTCCCACATAATCATACTTAAACTATAAATTTCTGATTTCTTAGTGTACGGAAAACCCATTAAAACTTCGGGAGCTATGTAAGGTAATACTCCTACTATATGATGTTCTATTCAATAAAATCAAATATAAATATAAAAGAATTATTATGATTAAAAAATAAATAATGTTATTAAAAACGATATTATTAAAATAATATTATTAATTAAAAATAAATTACCATCTTTCGAATCTTTCGAATCTTCTTCAAAGCAAGATAAACCAAAGTCACTAATATAGATTTTCAAATTTTTATCTACTAATAGATTTTTACAATGAAAATCTCGATGTAATACATTCATTTTATGTAGAGACTTTAATGATTTAGAAATTTCCAATAGTAAAGTAATTTTATCCTTCCAATCAAACTTAATATTAATTTTTATTATTTTTTTATTTTTATTATTAACCATTTGAAGATAATCTCTCCATATTTCGCTTTTTTCATTACCATCGCATAATCTAATCCATTATTACTAGGCTCTTTAGTAAGACCATAAAATGGAATTGCGCAAGTAATATGACATAAATGATGGATTTTCAACTGTTAATAAAATTATTAATTAATAGTGAGAGAATTAAAATTGAAATTATAATTATTTTCAAAATAAATATAAAAAAAAGTTAGAAAAAATTTAATATTTACTTCTTTAAGATGTTGTTCTCCGAAATTTTGAGAGCCTTCTAAAACTTTAAGTATTACGCTTGGATTGTTATCATCATTATTATTCAATTCAGCAGAATAAATTCGAGAAAATCCTCCTTTACATATAGGTCTAATCTTCTTAAAAGTGTTATCATTTATCCATTCTATATAATCGTCACAATATTTTGAACTAATTTTCGTGGAATTAATGAATTCATCTATTTTGGGATTTCTACTAATATTATCTACCGCTCGAGATTTGATGGAATGAGATTGTTGTTCTGCTCTTTTTTTATTTATTGTTAGTTGAGCTCGACAGAATGAGTCAGTTTGTCCACTAGATAGTTTTTTACAATAATGGCAAATAGATGCTGATGACAATACTTTAGTAGTAGTTGAAGATGAATTTATCATCGTCTTTATTTTATTTTTTTTATAAAAAATTCGTAAAAAAATAAAGTGAAAGTTCATGCATCTTCGAAACGCCTAAAATAAAAACGGCAAATTACTGTCACGTGAAATCACAGGTGAAGAGTATAGATTTCTAAAATTGACTGATTATCTGTTACACAACTTGCTTCTTTAGTAAAGTTAATTGTTCTTATAAGCGAATACGTAACACGAAAAATAAATCAAAAAAATATTAAAACTTTTCCTTTTGGATGGCAGTGTCCATCACATGATTACCCGAAATTAATTAATATCAGAGTAAGTGCTGAGTTTCTATTAGTAGGTATTATATGTAAAATTGCCTCCCCGACATTTTTATTACTGCACCAAGATATGTTTGGACATTAGTTTCTTGTATTTTTCGTGTTTTTCACTTTTTTTCTTCGTCGGCTGATCCGCATAAACAAAAAATTCACGATTTTGATTTTGATTGGCCATAGTCAACGTAAAATCTCGTGATGGTTGTTAAATATGTTACACAAAATTTTTAATTAGTGATTAACAACTCTTATGACATTGTGGTGACGACGGAGGGTTGGAAATGTTGTACGAAGGTAGTAGTGCAGAAAATGTGTGGCGTGGGAATGATGGAAATGATGGGAACGATGAAGCACAAATGATGGAAATGATGGAGTTGTACAATGATGGAAATGATTGGAGTTGTACAATGATGGAAATGATGGGAATGATGGGAATGATGGAAGAAAGAAAATGATGAGAGAGAAATATAAAAGTGGCAAAAGAAAAGAGAGTAAAAAGGCGGAACATTTTTTTTCGGAGGATAGCAATATTTTTGACATTTTATTTACTTTTATCTTTCTATTTTTATACATATATTTTCGTTATTAAAAATTATAACAATAATAAATAGTGGAAGTAGTAACAGAATAGAAACACGCCGTTGTAATATTTTGCTGCCTAGCTTCTAATAAATCTTTCTAATTATAAATAAATGTTTTAATCTCTTCCTAAAGTTATTTGAATCTGTTTAGCTTTGCCAGTGTACCTAGTGAAAGGGAAAATACCTTTACTTCACTTGCTCACGTACCTTCCAGATCATATTTACTATTCTGTAGCTGTAATTTAAAAGTTGCCCCACTGTGTTAAAATAGGATAGTGATACATGAAGGGTGTAAGCTATCAGTGTGACTGAGAATCTAAGTTTTCTCGCAAAATTTGACTTCCGTGCTGTCCAGACATGACAACTTTCCACTGATTGCCACATCACTGATCATTAGTCGACTTAGCTGATTTAGTCAACCAATTTTTTGAAAATCGGCTGTCAATACTATATAGGGTAATTTTTAATTTTTTTAGCCAATTTTTTTTATTAAAAAAATGGCAAAGTAGCATGAGGAATCTTTATTGATTAGTTTAAAAGAAGAAAGTTGATATGCAATCTAGAGTTAGTTGTGTCATTTGCAATTATGGTCTTATGTTTCTGTTATTCAATTTTAAATGACTGTCATTAAAGTCTTACATATTTCAGTCGAACCAAAGTGCCTCATTCTGTTATCATTTATTTAAAGGAGAAGGTTAAAAAATCTGCATTTTTTAAAAAAAATGGCAGAAAGGTTCCCATGGACTGACTAAACATAAAAATAAAGGTTAATATTTATAAATCAAATACCTGCATGACGAATTGACTTGAAAAGCTTCATGTTTAAATTATTCCTGCTGAGACATTGCTTAAATTATACTTCCAAGATGAAAATAAAAAATTGAAGTAGAAATACAAGACATCCAAGCTATTCCAATTACTGAAGCTTTGATGGCTTTTAGAAGGAGAAGTAGGAGGAGTGCTAAAACTTTAACTCACATATTGTTTGTTCTATTATAAAGATTTTTATGTTTATTATCTATGTTATATATTTATTTATTGAATTTTTAGGAAATGACAATTTAAATATTTACGATTTACTATAAATATCAGTGGAAAATTAATTTTAGAACTTTCTAGAATGGAACATTCGGAAGTATATAACGCTGCAAGGTTTGGGCTAACACTAGAAAATATTTGTATGACCCAAATATGATAATATATCTTCAAGTATTATATGAAATAATTATTTTAATATAATTTTTTGTTTAATTGGCCAAAATTTATACAATAAATAATCTGATGTAGCATTTGTTTATTAGATTTTCTAGAAAGTATAGTAGCTAATTTGTTGGACAGAAATTTTATTTTCTAAATAAAATTCATTTTAACTGAATGCAGTCTTTCTGTAATTCCAATTCCATTATCGTAAGAGAGTAAAGAATACCATGCCGTGAATAAGGCTTTGTACACAAACTCAATGAGGAATTTGGTAATTTAAAATGGATAATTAATAAACGGAGAACACCTCCGCTCACATAAATTAAATTCATAAAAGCTAAAAATTTTCAATTTCTTTTTTTAAAAAAATACGAATCCTAATATTTCTATTATGAATTAAATATGTATCTTACATTAAATTATTTAAATTTATTTTTTGCACTATTATTAATTAATTCAATTTCTAGCTATATATTGTGGCGGTCTGCCCAGAACAAGAAGTAAAGTTACGTCAATCAGTCCCACTAAATCAAACTCTCGTCACACCCTTTTCGTACTAACTCAACATACTCTTGTACGCAATATTTCGTAATGCCCACTATCTGCCAGTAGGATCAAGTCACTTGCCTACTCGCAATGAATAGATATATAAAATAAACTCTTAACACAGTACACACAGGTGCGATCTGAAGGTACGTGAGTAAGTGGAGTAAAAGTATTTTTTTACAGCTCACTACGCAAACTTCTGAATCTTAGCTTCAGACTTTATTCAGTAACTTTATTCAAGAAATTACAAAATTAGTAATAGAGATATTACAGGCTGTTAACCGTTTCTCACCAATATTACCATTATCACGAAATAAAAATATTAAAACGTATCAAATTATTACGGTGTATATCGAAACTTTTAAACTTATTGCAAAGATGTAACAACAAAAATATATCGCTACTTTGGCGTGTCTTATCTCTGCTGCTAAATCAAAACAACATGTTTCTATCTTTATTATTTATTTTTATTATAAAATGCGTACCAAAAGATTATTAATTTTATTATTACAAATTAGGTAAAAGATTTTTGTAATTATTCGAAATGTACCAAAAGAAAATTAAAAATTATAAAATTGTAAAAATGAGCCGATCCTTTTCACATCCTAAATTACCAGTCTATTTTATACACTTTCGAACTTGTTTTCCTTCATCCTGCGTTGTCGCGTCTAAACACGTTCTTTTCTATTTTTAAAGATGACACACAAGGATGAAATACTTCGTACAAGGATGAATAATCTGTCATCTAGATGGTAACACACTCATCCGGTTACACTGTCATCTCAATGTTATCTCCCGTGACCTTTGCAACATTTCGAAATCCCGTGCACATCCCATGTGGAATTCATGCATTCTCAATATCACTCAATAGACTTTTATAATCAATGATTATCTAGTGATAACACTTGATGGAAAACCAAATGAGAAAAATGCACTTGAATTATTCTATTTAGATTTATCAAAGTCATTTGATAATACAAACTTAAAGTGGAATAAAATTCGAGAAGGTAGTTTTCTTGTGTATATATATATGGCGGTCAACTTCTGTTCAAAGTTTAGATAATTCTACAATGTTTCGATTCATCAAATCAAAAAATACGATAAAATTCTATAATAAAATACATTAATGAAAATTATGATTATATTATTGTGATTAGAGGTGCAGACTTATAGTGAGGTCATGACACCCCTTCAAGTCACGGCATAGACGTAGATGTGACGTATCTTTTTTATTTTTTAAAGAATTGCCATAAGTCATGACTGTAGTAGTAAGACGTGACTGTGGTAGTGAGATATAGTTGTATATTATAATTATAGTCATGTGTTATAACTATAGTTATATATATAAATATTTTATATAATATATAATATAATTATTAATTATTTCGAAATAATTATTTTGATAATAATTATTAAATAGTTATTTCAAAATTATTAAATAATTATTTTAAAATTATTATTTTGATAATAATTATCAAATAATTATTTCGCGAATAATTATTATCAAAATAGTTATTTCGAAATAATTATTTCGAGGATAATTATTATCAAAATAGTTATTTCGAAATAATTATTTCGAGGATAATTATTATCAAAATAGTTATTTCGAAATAATTATTTCGAGGATAATTATTATCAAAATAGTTATTTCGAAATAATTATTTCGAGGATAATTATTATCAAAATAGTTATTTCGAAATAATTATTTCGAGGATAATTATTATCAAAATAGTTATTTCGAAATAATTATTTCGAGGATAATTATTATCAAAATAGTTATTTCGAAATAATTATTTCGAGGATAATTATTATCAAAATAGTTATTTCGAAATAATTATTTCGAGGATAATTATTATCAAAATAGTTATTTCGAAATAATTATTTCGAGGATAATTATTATCAAAATAGTTATTTCGAAATAATTATTTCGAGGATAATTATTATCAAAATAATATAATTAATTATTACTATATTGATTATATTATCGGAATAATAATTAGTATTATCGATATAAAAATAATAATTATTATCGATAATTAATTATAATAATATTATCGAAATAATAATTATTACAATAATAACTATAATAATAATTAATTACAGTAATAATTTAAATAATTGATTATTATCGATAATAATTAAATATAAACATATGACCATAGTTACGACACACGACCATGGTCACGACACACGACCATAGTCACGTCTTACTACTATGATCACGTCTTACTACTATGGTCACGTCTTACTACATTGTGACAAATTGACGTGAAAATTGAGATGAAGACATGACTCAGATCCTAGCATAAGTCTGCACCTCTAATTGTGATTATGCCAACTTCAAGTCTTTTTCTAAATGTCCACAACAACAATCATTATCACACATCAAAACCTATAATTTAAATAATGAAGCTCCAATATTTCGATCTGATATAGAAATTGTCTAGGTTTATGAGAATGTGGATTAGTACTTGATGCTAAACTTATGGGTACCAGAAGTATATTTCGTAAAAATTACAATAATAAATGTAAAAATCTTTCATCAGCTTAGATAATAATAATACTTCTTTAAGTTTGAAAAAAATTATTTATTTCGTTTTAATTCAATCTAATCATGATTATTTAATTTTTTTTAAAAGAAATTATGATTTTGTATATCTTATTTATACTGATAAATGAAATAATCATTTACGCAAATATCAAATATATATACCATGGTGTTGAATAGAATTTCTTATTACTAAAACGAATATATATATACCATAATGCATATTTTGAATAGAATTTCTTATTGTTAAAATGAATATATAACGATTAACCTACAATTTAATTCAAGTGCAAATTATGTTTGTAAAAAAAATTTGAAAATTATTTCCATTATGTTTTATTAAAAATACTTGTATTAAAACCAGTATCAATACTAATACTTTAGCGTAGTGATTATTCTTCTGGGAATGTTGTTGGAGCCATTTATTTTTGGTGGGTTGATATAAGATTAGTTTCTTATCGCTGAATGAAGATATTCTTTGATATTGTTTTGATGATATTGTTAGATCGATTTTTATGATTGCATAAGTGCATAAAAATTTTTATCGTTATTGAATCGGTTTGTGGTTGTGATGGAGGTAAAGCATTTCGTCTGCTCTGTGAACGTTTCATATTCACATTGTTTTGTGATGGATTTGGATACGTATTAGAATTACGTTAGTAGATTGTATCATATTACTTCTGGCTATAGATTGTGGTTGTGATATTATTGCGGTGTTCGTGGAGTTATTTGTTGACATGGTGATGGCGATGGTGGTCCTATAATTAAAGATCGAGGAGTATAATAATTTAACTTTAAATTTGAACATGATTTTATAGATAATTTATTTTAAACTAATATTTCTGATTTTTAAACTATTTTTCTGGAATTGATATCTTTAAATTTACATAGACAACATCAACACCAATAGCAATAACAAGAACTTCCATTTGTATTACAAAAACTAGGAAAGAAGAGAAAACTTGATGATATCGAGGGTTATAAATTATATTTTTATTTTTATTTTATTAAATAACAAAAATGAAGGTGATGATAATAATAGGCATGAAAGAAATAATTAACAATAAGTTCTTCATTACTTTCAATAACACTACCAATTTCGATCGATAGTAGAATCAAAAAATTTCATTTTTATCAAAGTACATTTTTATATCAGACAATTTTACAGCCAACTGAGAATTTATGAATTTTCTAAGAAACTTCATTGTGTAATTTAAAATATTTGCAAATATTACTAATTAGAATGATTAATTGTTGATGTTGTTGTTAGTGATCTGTAACTTTGATAGAGATGAAGTTGATTTATCTGAATCAGTTCGAGTTAAAGATTTAATTGTTGTTCACAACATTAGTAATGGTCGTATATCATCATATATTGGTTTTGAATAAGATTTGATTTATTGGAATTCGATCAACTCAGTAGTTGATTTATTGATGATTTTTGACTTATTGATGATGGAGTTTGACTTGTTGATTGAGTTCTATAAAAATATGAAAATATAAAAAATTATAATAATCAACCTAATTAATCCCAATTTTAATTATTATTATTTTTAATTACAATTACCTCGATTATTGAGATCATTATAACCATTTTTATTAGCAAAAAAAAGCAGTCGATATCTTTATTACTAACATTTCCATTACTCCTAAAGTTCTAGCTTGTTAATTATTGTTATTATTGAGGTCGTTGGTAAAATCTTAAGAAGAATATTCACGAAATGATGTGTCAGATCTTGATTAATAAGGAAAATCTGATCTTTAATATAAGGTTTGATGAACTTTGTCTATTACTGGACTCACAACCATTCTGTATTCTCTAATTCGAATGGAAAAGAAATAGTAGTATTTATTCGTAGATTTAAAGGATTCTTCAGAATGGACGCTATTCGTTAAATATTTAGATTATTTTTTAGTAATAACTAGGAAACGGGAACCATTGTGAGCCCGGAGCAGATTTTATTTATTTTGTTTTTTTATCTGGATTAAAATACGTGGACTTTAAAAGATTCATTGTAAACCGACTAATCTATTATTTTTTAATTAACTATTTTTGATTAGTTAATTAGGACTTAAATTTATTAAAAATCAACATTAAGTCAACTAATTAATTAAAGTTAATTAAAAATCAACATTAATACTATATCAAAGTTTATCAAACAATATTACTTAATAAATATCATTTATTATTTTTTAACTCAACATAACTAAATATATTTTTAATTGGATTTAATATTCTTCTATCAAATCGAACTTCACTCCATATTCGTCAAGTCAATAACTTTAAAATGGTCATCACTTGATATATTTTTCACAACAAAATGAAAATCTCCTTAATTCATTAAAATTATTATTAAATGTAATGTTAATATCACTTGTTCAGGACCTAAACAATGTAAAGTTAATTTGGTAATCTTTGTACAATAATCTAAAATTGTTGAAATGTATCAGATAAAATTAGGGAATATGAATATAGACAAATATTTCGTAAATAATGATGAAGCAAAGAATAAGCAATCCGATTTAAATCTATAACAATACAATACAATATTCAAAATGGAGTTCTTGAAATTAAATAAATTGATGATTTTCCCTTGAAATTAAAAAAATTTACTGCATATAAATGAAGACTCTTTAATGATAACCCGTAATAAAGATTAATTCAAATCTATTTTTAAAATATTTTCAAAAGTTAATTTTAATGATTCATATAATGGACAAATTTCATGATTTCTAATCATCATCGAAGTAAAACTTTCTAATTTCTTAAATATTTTCCGAGCACCAGGTAACTTGAGAATTGAACCAATGAAGTTAAGAAAGATTCTAAAAAAAAATTCGGGAGCTCTTAACAATAAAAAAACAATCCAAAAATGTACAACGATCTATTACTAATTTACATAGCTCACGAATTTTATTCTGGCCGTTTCGTTATTTTCTTTTTCTTGATATTATTATTTGTTGATCTGAACCAATAATTTGTTGTGAATGATACTTAGCATATGAACTAATATATGCATAATAATGTATTGCTTTTATTCTTTAAATTAATAAATAAATAACGCTAGCTAGAAAAAATATTAAAACTATTAGTAAAGTTTACTATTTTCGGAAAATGTAGACTCTGATCCGTTACCAAACAATTTTTATTTTTACTTCAAAATGAAAGTTCTAATATTATTTATTGTTTCAATGACTGATTAAATATTTTTGTTAAAGAAATCTGTTGTTTCTTTAATTTAATCTCTTAGACTAAATTAAATAAATTTTTAAATAAATTTAAGACTTGAGTAACTAGACATAACTATCAATTCAAAAATTTATTGTTAAATGCAGACAATTTTTACAAAAAGATTTCCAACGCGAAAAAAAACTATTTTAAGAGTAGATCATATAATTAATAGTTTACCTGCGAAAATTTTGTAAAATAACCAATAGTTTTGGTTATTCCTTAAAAAAAAATTTTTTTGAACAACGTCATCAGTCATAAATAAAGATATCCTTTTTTCACCTTTTTCAACCCCTTTTCCTTATTTTTTCTTTTTCAAAAACTTTTTTTTGATAAACTGAATTATGTTTCAGACTTTAACAACAACTTACCTTTTTGAAAATATTTCGAGTGAAAGTATTTTTTGTAAGTATATCTGGTTGACGGATTTGCTTCCTTGTTTGTTGCCTTGTCTACTGTTTGGGTCATATTTTGGCAGGTATCTTATTTTGCAAGTGCATTATTTATTGCTTGTTTGACTTATCAACGAAGCTTGTTCAGGTATTCTATTGCATAAGTGAATTACTAATGCTTGTTTCTTTTATTTCGTTTTTCTGTAAAGCTTGTGCACTTAATTTTCCGTATAAACGAACTACAAACTGCTTGTTTCTTTGAGTGATGTTTATTTTCTATGCAAGTGCAATCATTTGTTTGTTTAGATCGTCAGCGAAGCTTACACAGATACTCCATTGTGTAAACAAGCTATCAACTGCTCATTACTTTTTTTTTTTGTTTTCAACAAACTTAGTGTAAGTATTCAACTACTTCTTGTTTTTTTAATCATTGTATTATTATCATCTCTTTTTGATGATTAACGTTGCCTTTGTTTTCAAAAAATGATTTTTTTTCAGTATTTATCTAATTTGGTTTGTAATATTTTTTTTATCCAATAGTTTTTGAAAACATTAATAATAATCTGTTCCTGAATTCATCTATCTATCCCAGATCGAATTTGATGTTATTTCATTGATAGAGTTGAGAGAATTGATGAATTGAAGAAGTTAATGGAATCAATATACATGTGCATGTACATGCAATTGATAAATGAAGGATACTAATTATATAATTATATGAAATTTTTATTTTGTAGTTAGATTTAGATTAGATTTTATTAGGATAGAAGTCTTTAGTTTAGATTTTTTAGGTGAGAAAATATTTATTTTTTCCTTTGATTCTTTTGACTGCTATGTACCAATAAAATATTAACACTCACTAATCATTCTTTTTCTTTCATTTCGTTGATAGTTTATCTTTAGTTTAGATTTTTTAAGGTATAAAAATTTTTTATTACATCTTTGTTTGTTTGGGTGTCATTGTAGAATACTAATTATTATTATTTATTTTTATAGATAGTTTTTTAGTAGTTAGATTTCTTAGGTTTGAATTTCTTTATTTTTAAGTAAGATTTTTTTATTTTGTTTAATTTACTTTTTGCACATGTACATTGATTTGATCAATATAAGAAAAATTGTGGAAAGAATTTATCTAGAAAGTCTAGGATAAGAAGGTGCGTTTCCTTTTTATTCCGATTTTTTCTCAATAATAATGTATTATCGCGGTTTTCAAATTAGTGCGATCATGTGATGTAAATCGATTTTTATAAAAATCGAATACCGAATACAAAACCATATGATATATATAAAAGTATTTGTATTACATATGATTTACAGATTAAACAAATATTAATGATAGATGAGTCATCTGCACATCTATTTATTGCATTTTGATCTTTTTTTTAATGCCTTTGTATATAGTCTTTATACCGATTACAAAATGACTAAAAACCGATTACAAAACGACTAAAACCGATTACAAAACAACTAAAAACGATTACTATTGATTACCTTGCGAATACATTTACTTATTTGATTAAAAAAGCTTTCTATAACCTTTATATTTACAAATATATATATATTTTTTTATTTTTAACATAATATTTGTTATATTTTTAATAAATAAATCTTTGAAATCAAGTTATTTTATTACATATATGATTTTATTGATTTTATTTTATTATAATAATTATAATAAATATATTTTTGGCAAGAAGAGATAACTGTTTAATAGATATGATTCGATATTGTATTATTTTATATCAAGTTATTGGGTTTAATAAGGAAATAATATAGATATTTGATTTTTGTCGAGCGGAAGTCACGTGATTTGCGAATTACGTGACAAATTTTTATTGGTTAAAAAATGATCATCGATCACATGAGATCAGTCGTTTTGTCACATTACAAATTTTTATTGGTTAAAATGATCATTAATCATGTGATATTTGTTTATTGGTATTCGAATACAAATAAATTATATTAACTGATTTTTTTACATGATCGCACTAATTTGAAAACCGCGATAATGAAATAAATGTCAAGTTCATTTTATTATAAATTTTATTGCTTTCAAAAAAATAATACATGAATAACATATTTAATTATATTTTTATTTCACTTTGTTTGTTTACTTGTTTTTAATTTTATTTGCATTGATCCTTGTTGTAGCCTTCATTTCCTTTATGATGATGAATAAATGCTTCCAAAATAATTTTCTCGGTATTTATATGAAATTTTTTATTTAATTAAATTTTCATATTAAGTATATTAATTTAAAATAACTCATTTAAAAAATCTTCATTTATATCTACTATACCATCAATCTTTTTTGATACCAATTCCCTTTGACTTCTCTTTCCCATTTTTGATTTTAAATCCTAATAATTCATAAATCTATCACCCTCTTAGCATAAATTTTTTTTGTGATTTGACTTCTTTCTCAATATTATATTATATACTGTAACTTTATTACTTTCTACAGATTATCATTGTTATTTTTGCACATGCACATGATAGAGATGTTTTACGATCAAATTAGTTCCAAACAATCAGACATTACATAATAGAAAATATTTATAGCACTAAAAAAATTAGTTAGATTTATATAATGCTAATAAAATTTAACACATTTGATAAATTTAGAGTTATTGTTTATTATTATGAATCATGATAAAACTGCAATATACGTAAATATACGCAATTATACGTTTACAGTGATCATTTGTAATGCAACAAAAAAAAATTACATTAAATCAATCTGTTTTGAGCAATCCCGGAGATATTCTTTTTTTTTTGTTTTATTATTTGTTAATAGTGTCAGTAAAATCTTAATTATTGCTGTTATTACCAGTTCCGAAACACATGTTGCGTAACTTTTGATCACTTTGGACAAGTTCAAATTGAATAGAAACAAATAAAATAAATAAAAATGTTTGCATGAAATTTTTATATAGTGGAAACTAGAATTAGCAACAATAATAAAGAATCATCCATTAGTATAAATAAAATATAAATAAGATAGTAATAAAAAAATGTAGAATGTTAGTCGTAAAAATCGTTAGAAAAGTACAATTGAGTATAAATCAAAATCGAATCGTTAGTAATAAAAGGAAGTTATAATAAATAGGAATCATTAATACAATTAATGGAAAAATAGTTAGTAAAATAGTATTTGTTATAGAAAGAAAATAATTAAAAATAGTGATAATAAAATTGTTAATAAATAGAAATCCTTAGTAGAAATAAAAAGTAGAAAATATTGATAATAAAAAAAATAGATCAAATTATTATGATATACAAAAGATTGCAGCTAATGATTTAATCTCTTGTTCCAAAAAATGATGGTTGTGCTTCGAAGCAAATTCTTATTTAGAGAACACATCTCCCTGAGAATTAGAATGCATGGAATATTCCATTTTTTTTAAAAAAAAAATATTACATTATATGCACAATTCTCAAACATAGCTGTAATTTAAACTTGAAATAATATATTATTCATACCATTCCATTATCTTGATGGGTAATTGTAGCCCTTATGCAACTTTTTTGTCTCTCAAATTCATGTGGAATAAATGAAAACTTTACAAGAAGAAGGGTGATACTAAGTGTTGTCATTGGAAAGATGTAAGCTAAAATACTCAAAAAATATTCATATATAATGAGAGAATTATTTTAAAAATAAATTATATTCTATATAATAAAAAATAATAAAATTGAACCAGAAATAATTATCATGGTCATATCATTAAAAAACAATCTATCCAAATTGTTGGATGTATTCATTACCACGATGGTTAAGAATATCCTCTCCTTGCTTGATCTTGTTGGCTCACAAATAACAAGTTAATCTCACCATCTCAGCTATCTGCTTCTTTTTGAGTTTGAAAATATGTTTTTGCCCCTGTTTTGAATAGGAATTATATTTATTTCAATATCAAAATGAAAAGAAAATTGAAATTATTCATGAATTCATTTGATTTTTTTTATGTACCTCAATTACTTTCAAACTTCCAAGTTGATTATAAGTTTTAGCAGCTACATTTATGGTATGATTATAAATTTAGTTTGATTTTCTGTCGTCGCGATAATCTTATTAATCTTAAAATGATGTCTAGAAGTGACTCCTCCTCGATGAATGCCCTTTATCAAACATTCCTTATAACCATTCTTATTAGAGAACTTGCTTCATAAAATGCAGTTGAGATCGATCATAATTTTTCTCATCAACATTGTAATAAATAATTTAAAATTTAAATGAATTATTCCTTCCACCTTCATTGAATATAAAAAAAAAAATAAAAAATAAGTTGGACATATAGACTCACTTTGTATATTTTCATTCATGTGATCTATTTATTTAGTTAATATTCGTAACTGTCTTCTCTTCTCTGAAATTTTTGCACAAATTGTCGCTGGAAAGAAATTTTGTTTTTATTATCTGGAATAGATTATTAATATACACAAAAAATTATCAAATAAAAAATTTCATAAAACAAATAAAAAATACCAGAGAAAATTATTTTGGAAGAACTCATTTATTCTACAGCATAAAAAGGAAATGATCGCTACAAAAGGAATCAAAGAGAGACAACCATTAAGTATATTGTTCACGTATAATTTTTTGAAAATTATGCAACAAATAAATTTATAATAAATAAACTCTACATATATTTTTATTAACACATTATCATTGAGAAAATAAATATATAAAAAGGAAACGTACCTTCTTATCTTAGACTTTCTATATTATCCTTTCCATAATTTTTCTTATATTGATCAAATCAATGTACATGTGCAAAAAGTAAATTAAACAAAATAAAATAAAAATTCTTACCTAAAAATAAAGAAATACAAATCCAAGAAATCTAAAAACTAAAAAACTATCTATATAAAGATATAATAAGAATTAATATTCTGCGATGGCATCCAAATAAATAAAGATGTAATAAAAAATTTTTATACCTTAAAAAATCTAAACTAAAGAAAACCTATCAACGAAATGAAATAAAAAGAATGATTAGTGAGTGTTAATATTTTATTGATGCATAGCAGACAAAAGAATCAAAGGGAAAAATAAATATTTTCTCACCTAAAAAATCTAAACTTATCCTAATAAAATCTAATCTAATAAAATCTAATCTAAGGAAATCTAACTACAAAATAAAAATTTTATACAATTATATGATTAATATTCTTCATTTATTAATCACATGCACATGTACATTGATTCCATCAACTTCCCCAATTCATCAATTCTCTTAACGCCAACAGAAATGAGTTTAATCAGGGATAGATAGATGAATTTAGGAACAAATTATTATTAATGATTTCAAACTATTAAATAAAAAAATAAATATGAAATATTGGAGATTATTTTTTGAAAACAAAAGAACGTTCATCATCCTACAGCTGCAAAAAGAGATGATGATTAAAAAAACAAAAAGTAATAGTTTACTTACACAAAATCTTTGCTGAAAGCTAACAAGCAGTTGGTAGCTTGTTTACGCAATGACAATGGAATATCTTTGCAAGATTCGCTGACAATCTAAACAAACAAATAGTGGCATGGCAAATAAGTAATAAGTATTGCACTTGCAAAATAAAATATCTGCCAAAATAAGACTCAAACAACGAACAAAGTTGCGAATCCGACAACCAGATATTCTTACAAAAAATACTTTCACGCAATATTTGCAAAAGGTAAGTTGTGTTGTTAAGCCAGCAACATAATTCAGTTTATTAAAAAAAAGTTTTTGAAAAAAGAAAAAATAAGGAGGAGAGGTTGAAAAAAGTGAAAAAAAGTGAAAAAAAAGGATGCATTAGTAAAGCTTTATTTATAACTGATGACGTCGTACCAAAAAAAGTTTTCAAGGAATAACTTAAACTATTGGTCCTTCAGATGAACACAAAAATTTTGCATAGATCAATAAAACTTAATTATTAATTACATTATATAATAAAATTAATATATACTCTAAAATATATAATAAATAGTTTATTTTATTTTAGTATTTTTTACTTTGCATATTTTTTTTCGCATTGGAAATCTTTTGTAAATTTTTTTTTTGCATTTAACAATAAAATTTTTGAATTTACAGTAAATGTCTAGTTACTCCAGTCTTAGATTAAAAGAAATAACAGATTTCTTTAACAAAAATAGATAATTAGTTATTGAAGTAATAAATATTATTAGAACTTATAAAACTAAAATGTATTATGTTAAATAAATCAAAAAAAATAAACCAATAAATAAATAATTAATTTAACAATATTTACTAGAGAAATAGATTCAGTTAATTCTTCAAATTCCCTTTCAAAATTTTCTTCGTTCTTGGGTTTTGGAAGTTTTCAATAATTAAGAAGTCGACTGGTATAACTTGCATGTGGTGTGGATGTGTTCGATAATTAAGAGGAGTTGTAATTGTTGTAGTTTTTGTATTGGTTAATTCTTCATTTGCTGAAATTCATCTACTTTTTAATTTGAATTACAATTTTCAATCTTCCTTTCTTCTAAATACTTACACCTCGTAATTGTTCTTGTAATTAGTTTTGGAGTATAAAATGGAATTTTCGGTTGTAATCCATTGCATATTTTCATGGCTAAATCTTTATCATGTGTGAAGGAAAGCCTGTAACCATTTCGTAAGCAATAATTTAAAATGAATATAAATCAGCAGCTTTTGTATATTCTTCACCACTTAATATCTCTGGAGCAATATATGGTAATACACCAAATACATTCTTTTTTTCTGGATTATTTGGATTTGTCCCTATTAGTTTGCTTAATCTGAAATCTGAAATCCTCACAGAATAATTTTAAAACTGGATGATAAAATATTACCAGGATGGAAGTCTTGGGAACTATATCTAATTTATGAATCTTCATCAATTTTCTAGATAAATCCAATATATTATATTTCCAATTAATATTATTAAAATTAATTTTAAATATTCAATCGTCTCTGGATCTTGTGTAATTCCATAAAATTTAATTGAAGTATGCTGTATTTTTAAGTGAATTTCCAATGATATAATTTATGGTTAAATATCAATTAATTCACAAAATCCTTGTCTATCTTGTCATGTAAACCTGTGAAACCTGTTAAAAAAAATTGTAATGCATTACATTATGTGTTATTGACGTTTCACTATTTTGCTTTTCTGCCCAATGTTCAACTATTCGTATATTCGTATATTCTTACTCCTTTGCTCATCTTTTTCATTTATAAATTTTTTATGAAGAGTGAACAAAAAGGTCCTATTAACAAGCCAGAAAATGTCTCTGTCTTTCAAAACAAAGAAAGTAATTCTGAAGTTAAAGATGAAAATGGAGTAAGACGAAGATGGAGATGAAGTTGGAGATGAAGGCGAAGGTGATGAAAGTGAAGATGAAGAAGTTCTATATTTTCGTGCCTTTGTGGTTAGAAAATACGTCTGCGTTAATTATGTTAAGTATGTAATGCTTTTTTTTTTGTTTTTAAAAAAGTGGCAAACTATAATATTTTATTGACTTTTTAATTATTTATATTTAGGCATTCAACATGAAAAATGTCCTCTTGGTTCTATGTGTAACAAGTTGTGGGCTTTTGATGTTCGTAATTTTTCTATTATTTTATATTTTATTCATATTATTATTTGCTATATAAATAAACTTTATATTTTATCATTATAATTTACTGTGTCTTTGTATTCTGTTGGTTCTCTGCGTTGGTTCTATTTTGAAATCTATTTAAGGATCATCATCGTCAAGAAACTTTACTAATAATTCAGTATTAAAGACATATGATTTAATAAGATCTTTGAATAGAAACGATAATGAATTGTACTAACTAACTATTGAAGTGGATATTCTAATCAAAAGGTAATTAGATTTAGATTCCTAAAATTTGATTTAAAATTAATAAAAATAGTATTCTATTATGATAATGATGATATTTTCAATCATTTATGTTAAAGTATTATGTTCATTTAAAAAATGCTGATCATCATACAATCGAAATATCCTTTTGTAAATTGATGTCATTACCCATGCTCTTTTCCTTTCTCGAAGATAGGAAAGAAAACTCTTTTTAAATTCATCAAAGCAAGTTTCTCACACCAAATGATCAAAAATCAGTAAAATTTTGGTACAAATCGGTTACAAATCAGCTACAAATCAGCTAAAAATTGGCCGCCTATTTGTATTTACATATTATCCACAAATCCCCCTGCCTATTTACGCATCATCCACAAATCTCCTTGCCTATTTGCGTATCTCCTCGCCTATTTGTGCCAAAAATTTTACCTGGGCATAGAAATGGTAAACAAAGTGTTTGCTTGAAAAGTCTTGATAATTCCACAAATAATGATTTTATGCAAGAGGTAAATATTTTATGTTATTTAATTTCGTTATTTTAAATATATAATAATTTAATCTTATACTAATAAATATTTTAGATTAAAAATCAACTTAAGTTTCGTGGTAAAAATTCAATTGCAATATATGGCATCACTAGAAATCCAACAGAAAATGAATATATGATGGTTATTAATTATGCAAAATATGGTAGTCTCCAAAGAGTGTTGAATACCAAATTTAAAAAATTAACTTGGAGGAGAAAATCTTATATTTATTATTTATTGTAAGAGGGCTTAAAAATATCCACGAAATAGGTTTAATGCATAAGGATTTTCATTCTGGTAATATAGTTAATCAAAATTTAATTTCATGTTATATTACTGATTTCAGGGTTGGAAAACTTCAAGGTCATTTCACATATAAAATTAATATTAAAATTCTCACATGATATGGTCATTTCAAAGATCATTTAAGGTCATTTGCCATCCCTGACTGATTTTGGATTGAGCAAACTAGTTACAGATAATAATCCAGAAAATATTTATGATATAATTCCATACATGGCACATGAAACATTGCATAGAGGAGAATATATTCAAGCATCAGACATTTATTCTTTTGGTAAAAGTTCTGACTAGTTATCCACCATATTATTATATTCCACATAATGCAAATCTTTCAAAGCGAATTTGTGAGGGGCTTAAGCCTAAAATTAAGTGTGAAATTTCTCAATTTCTCAAAGAAATAATGGAAAAATGCTGGAATTTTGAATCTCTCAATCGCCCAACTGCCAAAAAATTGGAATCTCAACTTTCTAAATATCTTTACGACTTTAAATTAGGTGTATAAGCTAGAAAACAAAATAAAGCAATAAATAAATTAAACAAGAATTTTATTCAATATGATCCAAATGTAAAACATCCAGAAGCAATATATACAAGTAGACATTTGTCTTTTGTAAAATCAAAAAAATTTGAAACACATGGTAAGTATCTATATTTTTTAGTTATAAATAATAATTTTTTATAAAATATTTACATTAATTATTATTTAAGATAAAACACAATGGGATTTAGTAATTCCTGAAGCTATAAGTGAGTATTACATTTCTTGAATCATTTACTAATTTATTTAAATGAATTTAACAATCTTTAAATTTTGCATAGTTGAAGAAAACGAAATTCAGGAAAATTAATCTTTAATTTTTGGAAATTTTTTTTTTTTGTATTAATGTAAAATTGTTTATTTATTTATTTTTTATTATATTTTATATTTTTATTATTTTATTTGATCACTGGGATTATAGAGTATAGCTTTATTTAAATTAAAGCTGACCAGTATGTAATCATTAAAATAAAGCATTATTGTCTTGATATTTCAAAAAATCTTTGTGCTTATGCAGTTTGTAAACAGTATAAAGTGAAACTGAAAACAATATGGAATAACTTTTCTTTTTTAACTTTTATAATTGATTCATGAATTAACAAGGCAGTTAATTGAAAATAAATACTATTTATTATAACTTCACTATGCATAAAACTTATATGTACATTTCTATCAAAAAAAATAATATATATATTTTTCCTGATAAAAATTAATATGTAATAAGTACACAAGTAATTTTTAGAACAAAACTTAATGAATTTTAATAATAAAAGATAAAAATTACATCATGTATTCATTATTATCATCTTTCAGACTAATCTCTATGAAGATGGCATGCAATTATTGATAAATAGATATTGTTCTTATGTTTGCTGGGTGTTGAACTAGTGAAATTTATAAAATTAGGTATTGAATTATCCATTTATTTATTTATATTTCAATATGTGATAGAATCAATTATTCAATAGAATTCATATTTTATTAATCAATAAAATTTAAATCATTCATTTTTAAACACACACTTGAATTCGTAAAATAACTTGAATTCATTTTTTACCTTATAATTTATTTATTTGTTAATTAATAATATTCTTTATTATCTAAAATGGGATCTGAATTTTGTTAACAAAATATTTGCCAAACATCTCTGAGAGGAATTCTTTAGGAACTAGAAAGCATGGATCAAAGTAAAAATTAACAGTAAATAAATCCAAATATAGATCATTTTGAATTATAACAAAGTGATAAATGTTAAAACATTTATGTTCTTCTTAAACGATAGAAAATGAAAAGCATAAATTTATAAAATGGTAAATTGAGTTTCTAGGGGAAATTATATTTAGATTGTAATGCAAAAGAAGCAAGGTTGAGAAATAAAAAAAACATTGTTTATGAAAAAAGTATCTTTTCCAAAAGATAATATTGAAGAAATATCAAAATGTTTTAATTTGCAATAGTCATTATTAATTTTAATTTAGATTAACACAATAGAAAATATGGAATATTAAGTCAAAGTTAATTATATTAATTAAATTAGATATAAAGCACCTCTCTTAATTTTTCTAAATAAAAGTTTGATTTTTGAATTTTATTCAAAGATATTAAAAAAGCTTTTGACTCAGTAAATGACGAAATGACGACATACATATACATGACTTTAAACTTTTTAAACTTCATCTAAAGTTTCAAGAAAATGTGGTGATGCGAGAATAAATAAATTTTTTTGAAAAAAATACAATTTCTATTTAGAATGTGAATCTAAAATTAGAATTTATACATTATTATTTCATTTCATTTCATTCAATTTTTATTATACCGTTTATTCCAAATCCTGTCTTATCAAAAAAAAAAGACATGTATCAGATACATATGTTATAGACATTTACACCTATACACTTAATTTCTGGTATGATGATCATGAAAAATTTCTGTCAACTCGATACTTGGTTAGGCGAAGGAAAAAAAATATGAAATAAAACAAGTTGATCACTCAAATTTCGAAAGTAGATTTGAAATACTAAACAAGATTAATGAGTTAGAACTAACGAAAAAACTATTTCCAAAAAATATTAATAAATTGGATACAAAAAAAAAATCAAATTTAGCGATCAGTTAAAAAAAAAATGCAAAGTAGTTTGTAAAATGCAAGAACAGTTTAATTTTTATTAGTATTTTTATTTTTGTCTATGATAGAAATTTCTTGCCAACTGTTTTAAAACTAAATAATAAGTATTTTTATGAATATTATTTCTTCTACAATAATAACAGATAATACCAAAAAAAATTTCATAAAACATTTCAATTATTTAATAACAATAAATTTGAATCTCAAAAAACAATCTTCGAAAATCAAGATTTAAGTTATTTTTTTTCTGACCTTTTACGTAACTCGCATTGCTTTTGAAGTAGAAAAAGTAAACTAACATTAATACAATTTTACTTTATAAGGTACAATGATTTATCATTATATATTTGATAAATATTATTCAATTTCAGTTTCAGCTACAGAAATCCATTGATGCATCGGGTGAAATGGATTCACTTAAATGAGATTAATCAAATGAAATATAATCTCACAAAAAAATACTGCCGCGAGCAAAGTTAAAGTGAAGTTTTATGCAAATATGTCCACATGATGTAAATAAGTCTCAAAACTCATCAAAATCTCAGAAAGAATACATTGTTTGTTAAATATAAATAAAATATCTTTTTTGGTAATGAAATCAACTAAGATTAAAAGACAAAATAATTTCATTTAATAAAAAATAAGAAATAAATAAATAAATAAATAATGTATAATAAAAAATAAATAAATAATATTAAATTTATAATTAAATATTCTCTTCATCATTACTGTGTGCCAGCCCTTTCTCTTTCTCTTTCTCGTAAAAGTTCCGCCAAATCTAAAAAATAATACATAAATCAATCATATCATATAAATAAATACTCAATAATAATATTTAAATTCAATTTACCTAAATATGTAAAATCATATTTTTGAGTTAAATATTTTTTATCAATTTCATCCATTTCACCAAAATCATCTAAATCCACTGATTCATCATCTGAATCCTCCACTGAATCATCATCTGAATCTTCTACTGTTTCATCATCTGAATCTCCTAAAATATATATATACATTAACATTATTAAATTAACATCAAATTCTTTATTAAAAAATATTATGATTACCTGAATCTCGTCCCTTTTTGATATCAATCACTTCCCGTTCTCGTTCTTCGATGACTTTATGTGTTGTTTTATCGATTACATATTTGTCAGCGGCCTCTAATAATTCTTTTTCTGTTTCGGCATCGCCAATTTGAGCGGAGAGATATTCTTGAGCTTTATTATATTTATCTCTCCATTCACCTTCGTGTTCTGATGCTACATTTTTGAGATAGCTGAGATTAATGGCAGTGGACCACCATGAAGCTGATTCGGGTTTCTTAAGTTTTTCATTTTTGGTATAGGTTTGGACTGTGGTTACTAAAGTTTTGGTAGAGGGGATGTCTAATTCTTTGCAGATAGCATCGCTCAATTCAATTTGGCCATCTTCTTTTTGAACTGAAATGATTTCTTTAATGATCTCTGCCGTATCAGTTGATTTAATGATATTTATAGCTGCATCTTTGTTTTCTTTAGTAACCATCTTTGTTGTTTTCTCTTCTAATTCAGGATTATTATTAAGTTTTTGGATGTAGCCAAGAGTAAGTGTAGTTTCCCACCCGGATTTAAGTTCGTCGTTAGCGGTAATTTTTTGAGCCGAGGTAATAAGGTCATTGGAGAAAGGGACATCAAGTTCTTTTACGATTTTTACATTGATTACATCAAATGAACCAGCTTTCTTTTGAGTAGAAGTATCAGTCTCAATAGTTTGGGGCGTTGTAGAAGATTGAGATTGGATTGCGGTAACAGTATCCACGATAACTTCCTTAGTGTTCACGTATTTGTCAGTACAGTCTATTAATCCTTTCTTGGTTTTCTCGTCATCGATTTGTTCAGAAATATATTTTTGTGTTTTGTCATATTTTTCTTTCCATTCTCCTTCGTGTCGAGAAGCGAGGACTGTTGAGAAACTCGTGGATGATTCGGGTTTCTTTAATTTCTCATTGATAGTACATTTTTGTGCTGTTGTTATAACACTTGTTTTTGAGACAATGGGGGAATCTAATACCATGATAACCTTTTCACTGAATTCAAGGCTTCCAATATCTTTTTGAGATGATAATAGATTTAATTTGTTCATCAGTATCAAAGGTGAGAGCTTCCTCGATATGTTTTTCAATAGCAGCATCAGTAGCCGATTTATACATACTTGTCAATCCGCCAGTAACATTACTGTAAATTCCTTGGACATTCGTATTCTCATTCTCAATCACCTTTTTTTCTTCATGTACGCGTCCTAACAATGAAGAAATAATTAATTAATTGAATTGTGATAGTAGCTTTTCTGATGTTGTATATAATAATATTTTAGGCTTTGTTTATATTTTTCATATTTTAAACACAGATTTACCACTATTATTATTATCATCTGAGAAAGCCGATCTTTTTTAAAAAAATCGAAATAACAGTAAATTATAATTGAAAATTGAAAATATTAATTGTTTACCATAATTATTATTTTTATTATAGTTGTTATCGCTAGTAGCAGGAATTTCATGAAATAAAATGGTTTCTGTAATTTTAATGTTTAATTAAAATCAATTAAAATCAATTGAAATTAATTGAAATTAATTAATTGGAATTAATTAATTGGAATTTAATTAAAATTAATTGAAGAATTTTAATATATTTACCATTATTAACTGAATCTTTTAAAGTATTTAACATCATTTCAAAAATTTCTGGTAAAATTGTCGAATCAGGTCTTTTATCCGGATCAGCGTCCCAACAATTTATCATTAAATCAATATATCCATTTGGAATGTAACCACTCTTAAAATTACTTATATCTGGTCTTTTTCCGCTTAAAATGTCTAACGTTAATGCGGTGTCATGAATTATATTTTCGTAAGGAGGTTCTACGCTAATTAATTCCCACATAATCATACTTAAACTATAAATTTCTGATTTCTTTGTGTACGGATTACCCCTAAAAACTTCGGGAGCTATATAAGGTAACACTCCTACTATTTGGTGTTCTATTTAATAAAAATCACATGTAAATATATTATGATTAAAAAATAACGTTAAATAATATTAAATAATGTTATTAAAAACGATATTATTAAAATAATATTATTAATTAAAAATAAATTACCATCTTTCGAATCTTTTTCAAAACAAGATAAACCAAAGTTGCCAATATAAACTTTAAAATTTTCATCAACAAATATATTTTTACACTGAAAATCTCGGTGTAATACATTCATTTCATGTAGAGACCTTAATAATTTGGAAATTTCCAAAAGTAAAGTAATTTTATCTTTCAAATCAAATTTAGTATTACATTTTTTTTTGTTTTTATTTTTATTATTAACCGTCTGAAGAAAATTTCTCAAATCTCCATATTTCACTTTTTTCATTACCATCGCATAATCTAATCCTTTATTACTAGGTTTTTTGGTAAGACCATAAAATGGAATTGCGCAAGTATTTTGACATAAATGATGGATTCTGAACTGTTAATAAAATTATTGATTAATAGAGAGCGAATTAAAATTCAAATTATAATTAAAATAAATATAAAAAAAAAAAGAAAAAAAATTTATTATTTACTTCTTTAAGATGTTGTTCTCCGAAATTTTGAGAATCTTTTAAAACTTTAAGTATTACGCTTGAATTATCATCATCATCATTATTACTCAATTCAGCAGAATAAATTTGAGAAAATTTCCCATTACAAATAGGTCTAATATTCTTAAAAGTATTGTTATAATTTATCCATTCTATAGAATCGCCACAATATTTTGAACTAATTTTCGTGGAATCAATGAATTTATCTATTTCTGGATTTCCACTATTAATTCCCACAGAAATATTATTAATATTATTATCAGAATTACTTCGAGATTGTTGTTGTTGTTGTTGTTGTTCGGCTCTTTTCTTATTTATTGTTAGTTGAGCTCGACATAATGGGTTAGATTGTCCACTAGATGGTTTCTTACAATATTGACAAATAGATAATGATGACGATGACATTACTTTGGTAGTAGTTGAAGAATTTATCATCTTTATTTTATTATTATTCTATTTTCTCATAAAAAATTCGCAAAAAATAAAACTTGCATATTCATGCATAAAAAGCCACTGTTAGGGATGTGCAAATTAAACTGCCTTAGACTTTCTCGTGACGACGCAGGTGAAGAGTACAAATTGCGGAAAAAAAAACTGATTATCTGTTACACAAACGTTAATTTACTAATTAAAGCAAATTTGTCGCCACCATGTGATTAATATATTTATAATTGAATGTATAGTTTATTAATATTTAAATTAAAATAAAAATTATAATCATTTGTTAATGAGCTGCACCTCTAAAAAGTGATGGTATGTTCTCCCATTCTCATATTTCTGAATTTTTCCAAATTAAATTTTTAAGGAATTGAAATTGATGAATGAAGTGCAATAGACGATTAGATGGAATTGTATTATAATTATCAGTTTTTCTTAAGGTTTCAGCGATTGACAGGGTAATAAATATTGTAGGTATTTGTTATCATACTATTAAGATGCATTGTTTTTTTTTTTTGATAATTTGTATCATCAGTTCAATGTACTTCAGTTGCAGTATCAGTGGCTAGTGGAGATTTCAAAAGAGTTATTTGTCAATCTCCATCAAATCTAATGAATATATTAAGAAATACTGTAAAAACTATGGCAGAAACAATTGATAATGAATCACTTGAACTAATTTATAATGTGGCACAGGAAGCTTGGAAGAGGGAAATTAGGTGTACAAGCTAAACACAAAAATCAGAAGGTTCAAGGAGAGAAATGACAGTGCAGTTAAATATGATGACAAGTAATTATTCTAAACAAGTAAGATATTTCTGAAGTATGTACTCTTCTTTTATAATTTCTTATTTAATAAAAATCAAATATTAAATTTTATTTTTATTTTATTTTTATTTTATTTTTAGTTAATCAATTCACGAAGTAGAAACTGAAGGAAAACTCGGGTAAAGGAAACTTTCTTCTAACGTGAATACAATTAACTTTAAGTAAAAGTGAATTTTGGCCACACAATACACGATGTAAAAAAAATAAATCTTAAAAATTATTAAAATTTCGGAAAGAATGCATTGTTTGTTAAATATAAATAAAATGTTTTATTTGGTAATGAATCAACCAAAATTACAAGACTTAAAATGCAAACAGAAATACAAAAATAAATAAATAATAATAAAATAAATAAATAACAATAAAATAAATAAATAATAATAAAATAAATAAATAATAATAAAATAAATAAATAAAAATAAAATAAATAAATAATAATAAAATAATAGATATTAAATAATATTAAATTTATATCTAAATATTCTCTTTATCATTGCTGTATGTAAGTCCTTTATCTTCCCCTGCTCGTAAAAATCCAGCTAAATCTAAAAAATTATTAATAGAAATAATAGATCAGATCGTATAAATAAAACTCAATAATAATATTTAAATTCAATTTACCAAAATGTGTAAAATCATATTTTTGAGTTAAATATTTTTTATCGATTTCACCAAAATCATCTAAATCCTTTATTTCATCTGAATCCTCTATTTCATCTGAATCCTCTAATTCATCTAAATCCTCTGTTTCATCTGAATCCTCTATTTCATCTAAAAACTCAAATTCTAGATGCCCCAAAAAATATATAAAAAAAAATAAACAAATATTGTAATTACCTTCAAGTTCTTTATTAAAAATATTATGATTACCTGATTCTTCGATATCATCTACCTCATGATTGTGTTCTTCGATGACTTCATGTGTTGCTTTATTAGATTCGGGTTTTTTAAGTTTTTCATTTTTGGTATATGTTTGGACTGTGGGGATGTTTAATTCTTTGCAGATAGCATCGCTCAATTCAATTTGACCATCTTTCTTTTGATCTGAAACAACTTCTTTAACGATTTCGGGTGTAGTAGTTGAATTAATGACTTCAATTGCTGCATCCTTATGCTCTTTATTTATTTTTTTAGTTATTTTTTCTACTATTACTTTATTTGATGTCTTAATTATTTCTTCCTCCATTTCGGGATTATTAATTTTAGAAGAGAGGTATTCTCGAGCTCTATTATATTTATGTTTCCAGATACTTTCATGAAGAGGTGCAGCTGTGTTAAGATAACCAAGAGTAAGTGCAGTCTTCCACACGGAGGGGTCAACGGATTGAAGTTTATCATTAGTAGTCATGTTTTTTGCCAAGGTAATAAGGTCATCGGGCGAAGTAACGTCAAGTTCCTCTGTGATTTTTTCGCTGATCCCAAATGATCCATCTTTATTTTGGGTAGAAGTCACAGTCTCAATAGTTTCAGGTGTTGTAGCAGATTGAATTGCAATAACAGCGGTTTTCTTTTTCTCCACAATAACTTTCTTGGTAATATTGTCCACAACGTATTTGTCAGTACAGTCTATTAATTCTTTTTTGGTTTTCTCATCACCGATTTGATCAGAAAGAAATTTTTGTGCTTTGTCGCATTTTTCTTTCCATTCTCCTTCATGTTGAGAAGCGGCATTCTTGAGATAAGAAAGAGTAAGGGCTGTTGACCACCATGTAGATGATTCGGGTTTCTTTAACTTCTCATTAGTGGTATATTTTTGTACTGTTGTTATAACTTGTATTTTAGGAACATCTAATTCTTTGATAACATTTTCATTCAATTCAAAGCATCCGTTATCTTTTTGGGTTGCAATTATAGATTTAGTTTTTTCGGGTGTGGTTTTTGATTGTACCACAATAAGAGCTTCTGTTTTTTCTTGGTGATCAGGTTCGTCGGTGTCAAAGGTAAGTGCTTCCTCGATATATTTTCCGAGATCCTTAGCAGTATCAGTAGTTGATTTATATATACTTGACAATCCACCAGTAATATTACCGAAAATTCCTTGAGTTTTTTCTACATTGGCTTTTTTCATTTCGTCAACGGTTTTGACTTCCTTTATCTCCTGTTTATGTTCCTCGATGCATTTATGTGTTACTATCTCGACTACATATTTGTCTGTGGCTTCTAATAATTCTTTTTCTGTTTCGGCATCACCTTCGTGTTCTGATGCTACATTTTTGAGATATCTGAGATTAATGGCAGTGGAATACCATGGAGCTGATTCGGGTTTCTTAAGTTTTTCATTTATGGTATATGTTTGGACTGTGGTTACTAAAGTTTTGGTAGAGGGGATGTCTAATTCTTTGCAGATAGCATCGCTCAATTCAATTTGACCATCTTTCTTTTGATCTGATACAACTTCTTTAATGGTTTCGGGTGTAGTAGTTGATTTAATGACTTCAATTGCCGCATCCTTATGCTCTTCATTTATTTTTTTAGTTATTTTTTCTACTATTACTTTATTTGATGTCTTAATTATTTCTTCCTCTATTTCGGGATTATTAATTTTAGAAGAGAGGTATTCTCGAGCTCTATTATATTTATGTTTCCAGATACTTTCATGAAGAGGTGCAGCTGTGTTAAGATAACCAAGAGTAAGTGCAGTCTTCCACACGGAGGGGTCAACGGATTGAAGTTTATCATTAGTAGTCATGTTTTTTGCCAAGGTAATAAGGTCATCGGGCGAAGTAACGTCAAGTTCCTCTGTGATTTTTTCGCTGATCCCAAATGATCCATCTTTATTTTGGGTAGAAGTCACAGTCTCAATAGTTTCAGGTGTTGTAGCAGATTGAATTGCAATAACAGCGGTTTTCTTTTTCCCCACAATAACTTTCTTGGTAATATTGTCCACAACGTATTTGTCAGTACAGTCTATTAATTCTTTTTTGGTTTTCTCATCACCGATTTGTTCAGAAAGATATTTTTGTGCTTTGTCGTATTTTTCTTTCCATTCTCCTTCATGTTGAGAAGCGGCATTCTTAAGATAGGAAAGAGTAAGGGCTGTTGACCACCATGTAGATGATTCGGGTTTCTTTAATTTTTCATTGGTGGTATATTTTTGTACTGTTGTTATAACTTGTATTTTAGGAACATCTAATTCTTTGATAACATTTTCATTCAATTCAAAGCATCCGTTATCTTTTTGGGTTGCAATTATAGATTTAGTTTTTTCGGGTGTGGTTTTTGATTGTACCACAATAAGAGCTTCTGTTTTTTCTTGGTGATCAGGTTCGTCGGTGTCAAAGGTAAGTGCTTCNATTGCAATAACAGCGGTTTTCTTTTTCTCCACAATAACTTTCTTGGTAATATTGTCTACAACGTATTTGTCAGTACAGTCTATTAATTCTTTTTTGGTTTTCTCATCACCGATTTGTTCAGAAAGATATTTTTGTGCTTTGTCGTATTTTTCTTTCCATTCTCCTTCATGTTGAGAAGCGGCATTCTTAAGATAGGAAAGAGTAAGGGCTGTTGACCACCATGTAGATGATTCGGGTTTCTTTAATTTTTCATTGGTGGTATATTTTTGTACTGTTGTTATAACTTGTATTTTAGGAACATCTAATTCTTTGATAACATTTTCATTCAATTCAAAGCATCCGTTATCTTTTTGGGTTGCAATTATAGATTTAGTTTTTTCGGGTGTGGTTTTTGATTGTACCACAATAAGAGCTTCTGTTTTTTCTTGGTGATCAGGTTCGTCGGTGTCAAAGGTAAGTGCTTCTTCGATATGTTTTCCAAGTTCTCCGGTTGTTCCAGCAGCTGATTTATATATACTAGCCAATCCACCAGCGAGACCGCTCAAAATGCTTTGTGTACTTTCTACTTTGGTTTTCTTTTCCTCATGTTCAATTTTCTTTTTTTCTTCATGTTCAAGTTCTAATGATGAAGAAATAATTAATTCTATTTATTCATGGATTAGTGATAGTAGTTTTTCTGATGTTGTATACGATAATATTTTAGGCTTTGGTTTATATTTTTTATATCTTAAACACAGATTTAAATACCACTATAATTATTGTCGTTTGAGAAAGTGATCCTTTTTTTTTCTTTATAAATAATTGAAACATGAAATAAAAATTATACGAATTGTAATAATTGTAATTGAAAATATTATTACCTTGATTAGCAATATCAGGAATAATGTCAAGTGTTAATTCATGTTGTACAGTATTAAAATTAATTTGTCGAGTTAAATATAAAGAATCTTATTTTGTAATTGAACATAATTGAAATAGTTATTTTAGTAATAATTATAAAGAATTGAAATAATTAGAATTGAAAATTAAAAATATTAATTATTTACTATTATTATTATTGTTATCGTTATTATCGTTGTTATCGTTATTATCGTTGTTGTCGTTATTGTTGTTATCGTCGTTATTATTGTTGTTTTCGTTATTAGCAGAAATTTCCTGAAATAAAGTGATTCCTATAATATTAATGTTTAATTAGAATTAATCGAAATTAATAATTGAAATAAATTAATCGGAGTTTAATTTAATTAAAGTTTAAGTTAATTAAACTATCTAAAAATATTATATATAAAATAATATATTTACCATTATTTGCTGGGTCTTTTAAAGTATTTAACATCGATTCAAAAATTTCAGGTAAAACTGACGAATCAGGTCTTTTATCCGGATCAGCATTCCAACAATTTATCATTAAATCAATATATCTATTTCGTATGTCATCATCATTACCATCAGAATTCTTAAAATTACTTATATCCGGTCTTTTTCCCTCTAAAATTTCTAATGTCAATGCGAAATCATGTTCTATATTTCGGTAAGGAGGTTCCCCACTAATTAATTCCCACATAATCATGCTTAAACTATAAATTTCTGATTTTTTTGTGTACGGCTTTTGCTTAAAAACTTCGGGAGCTATGTAAGGTAATACTCCTACTATTTCACGTTCTATTTAATAATAATTATATAAAGTATAAAAGTGAATTATTAAATAATGTAAAATAATGTTAAAATATTAAAAATCAAAAAATAAGTTACCTTTTTTAGAATCTTCTTTAAAGCAAGACAAACCAAAGTCACCAATATAGATTTTCAAATTTTTATCTACAAATATATTTTTACAATGAAAATCTCGATGTAATACATCCATTTCATGTAGAGACTTTAATAATTTGGAAATTTCCAAAAGTAAAGTAATTTTGTCTTTCCAATCAAATTTAATATTAGATTTTTTTTTGGTTTTATTTTTATTATTAACCGTTTGAAGATAATCTCTCAAATCTCCATGTTCCGCTTTTTTCATCACCATCGCATAATCCAATCCATTATTACTAGGTTCTTTAGTAAGACCATAAAATGGAATTGCGCAAGTAGTTCGACACAAATGATGGATTTTGAACTGTTAAAAAATTATTAGTGAATAGAGAGTGAATTAAAATAATAATCAATTAAATATAAAAAAAAAAGAATGAATGAAATATAAAGAAATACTTACTTCTTTAAGATGATGTTCTTTAAATTTTCGGAAATCCCTTAAAACTTTAAGCATTACATTTGGATTATCATTATTATTGTAATCATTATTCAATTCAGCAGAATAAACTAGAGAAAATCCTCCTTTACACACGGGTCTAATCTTCTTAAAAGTTTTATTATAGTTATTATTATTATCTATCCATTCTAAAGAATCGTCACAATATTTTGAATTAATTTTCGTGAGATTAATAAATTCATCTATTTTAGGATCCCCACTACCACTATTATTATCTACTGCTCGAGATTTGATGGAATGAGATTGTTGTTGTTCCGCTCTTTTCTTATTTATTGTTAGTTGAGCTCGACAGAATGGGTCAGTTTGTCCACTAGATGGTTTGTTACAATAATGGCAAATAGATGGTGATGACAATACTTTAGTAGTAGTTGAAGATGAATTTATTATCATCTTTATTTTATTTTTCCATAAAAAATTCGTAAAAAAATAAAATAAAGTGAAAGTCCATGCATCTTCGATACGCCTAAAATAAAAACGGTCAAATTACTGTCCCGTGACAACACAGGTGAAGAGTACAGATTGCTAAAATTGACTGATTATCTGTTACACAACTTTGCTAGTTAGTGTTCTTTTTTAGTATAATAAGCGAAAAACACGAAAAATAAATTAAAAAAAAATATTAACAAAAAGTCCAAACTTTATTCGATTCAATAAAATATTCTCAAAAATCGAAAAATTTTGAGCTGAATATTTTACTTAGAGGTCGAGAAGGTGTTGATTTAATAAAATATTGAGTTGAAAAATAAACAATTAAGATAACCACCTGATCTGAGATTTAGGCTTGATAAAAAAAATATTTTTGATCTCAAGAAAAAAATATTTCATGGAAGTTAAATTATATAAAAAAATAAGAAAAAATGGCAATGTTAACTCCTCCTTCTCAATTTATTTCTAAATTGAATAATTACTATTAATAATCAAAAATCCATCATCACTTCTATTAATAAATCTTTACTTTTTCGTTCTTCAAATAATAACAATATCTACAAGAATGATATATTTAAACCTATCTTTTAACAAGGTTTAGCCACCAAATCACCTTATTCCAGTGCTGACACTGCTTTAGCTGCTTCAGATAAGTTACCAGTAGTTATACCTAAATTAAATAGTGCAAAAAAGATGCCTTAATAGAAAAATGAAATCTTATTATTAAGAAAATTATATTGATAATTTTGATAAAGAATTATCGAACGGTATTACAGTGATATAATATGATGTATAAATTTTTTTCAACGGAGTCATGAAGCCTAAATAAACTTTATTAATTAATTAGACATAAAAAATTATATACAAAATGAATCCAATATTTGTATGAATTGCTTATTTTATGACTGTCTTTCAAACGATCTTACACCCTATTGATTATAATGTTACAATCAAAATTGGTGAAGCTCCTTTAAGCAATATTTATAAAGTACACTCGATTATTTTACAATCCGGTAGTCCTTACCTGAAAAAGAAATTACTTTAAATAATGATCATGTCAAAGTGTTAAGATATTTGATATTATTATCAAGTAAGTTTGATATTATTTTAGAAAGTAATAATCGTAATTTGATATTAATAATAAATTCCATATAAATTATTTTGATATATTTATGGTGGAAAATTTTCATTTGAAAATTCTACTATTTTTAACCTAGTAATAACATAAAATGAACTTGAACTTGATGAATTGGTTGAACATCTCCAAATTTATTTTGTCAATAACTGTGCTTCTTAGTTAAGATTAGAATTTGCTCAAATTCATCGACAAAGTCATTCTATACTTATATAAGGCATCAGGAAACTTTTCGGGGCATAAATTTACAGAAAATTTACGCCCCGAAAAGTTTCCTGATGAATGATATGATATTATTGCTAAGAATTCTAATACTATTTTGGAATCTGAAAATTTTCATTCTCTCAGCGAAGGTGCAATAATTTCTATTCTTAAACAAGATGATTTACAATTAAAGAAAGTAAAATTTAAGAATATGTAATTGAATGTGAAAAGCAACAAATTCCACTTTACCTACTATTCTCAACAAGTTGACAAGTAATAATTTCTTAACTTTAAAGGAAACTTTGAAAGGAAGCCTCCCACATATTAGATATTTCAGTTTTTCCAAAGATTTGATAGAAAAAATTTATCCATATCAACAACTTGTTGGACACAAACTTTTTCAGATATTAATATAAAACTCATTACACAGACAAAACCAATCTCTTCAATTTTTTTATCACCTTGAAAGATTCCAAATACTTCACTTCCAATTAGAATTAATCCAATTCCTTTTCCTTCTAATATTATTACTAATGAATATGAACTAGAAATTTCATTATAGATTGATGAAAAGAAACCCAATATATTGAAATAATCCATATGAATTTAAATTACTCGTTAGGGGATCTAGCGATGGGTTTGGTGTTGAAACTTTTTATAATATTTGTGGTAAAGTATGTAAAAAAATTATTGTTTTGAAAGTTAAAGATATAATCCTCTTGAGTGGAAAAATAATAATGATTAGTGATATCCATAATTCAAAAAAAGTGTTGCATTTATGGCGTAATTAAATTTCCTTATTGTGCAATTAATTGCAACTAGTTGAAACTCTTGTAAATAATTATGACAGGTATCTTTAATAATGATCAATGGAAAAAGACCAAAGAAAGTTTTGTATTTTCATTAAAGACTGTAAATATGAAAATTACATTTTAAGTAGGGTATTGAAAGATTGTAATTATATTATTTATAACAATCCAAAGTCTTCAAAATTGTATTTGGCACGTTTAATTGGCAATTTGAAAACAGAAAAAAAAGATGTTATTGCAAGGGTGGTTCAGCATATCTTAAGACAATTCATTCCAATGCCTCATCATTTTCTGTTGAAGAATATGAGGTATTCAAAATTTCACCAAATAAATAACAGTATTTATACAAATTATGCGATGTGATAATAAATATTATTTTTTGTATAGTTTTTTTAGTAGTTTAGTTTGTATATAAATTTTATAAATTTTCAAATAAAGTATTCTTTATTTTTTTATTCTCCGCTAATATATTCATTTTTGTTATTTTATTATATTCAATTATTATTATTTTTTGAAAATTAAATTATTATTATTTCGCAATATTGTAATAGAAAAAGTTAATAAAATAAAATTTCAATTAAATATAAGTTTATAAATAAATACATCAGGAAACTTTATCAGGCGTAAATCTTATGACGCCTAAGTAAAAAGTAAAATATATGGAATTTTTACAGCCATTTGTACTTTAAAATCAGAATATTTCAGTGTTACAGAAACACATATCGTCTTGTAGCCCAGAACAAGGGCTGTCGAAAAATTTTAATAAAAAATCACTTCTTGTTCCGCAAAATGGAATTTTTTCGGTGTAAAAATTCCAGAGAAATTTTTACCACAGAAATTTTCTATAATTTCAATGGAAATCATTTTAGTGGTACCTGAAATCAGCTGAAGGAGAAGACCATGAAAGACAAGATTAGATGTTGTTATCAAAATGGAATTGGAGCAACAAAAGATGAAGAGAAAGCATTTCAATAGCACTTGAAATCAGCTTTAGCTAAAGGAAAAAATCATATTGAACAACATAATCTTGGATATTGTTATCTCAATGGGATTGGAACTTAAAAAGATGAAGAGAATGCATTTCAATTGTTTCTGAAATCGCCGAAGGAGGAAAAAAAAATTCGAACATCCACTTGAATATTTCTATTGAAATGAAATTTCAAATGTTAAAAAAAAAATCAAAGCATAAATGTCATAATTGTGAAAGTTTGGATCAATGAACTAGTGGTCAAAAAGATTATTCATATGATGCGATCAGATGAAAATGCAAATCAATGGGAAATTTGGAGTTAGATAGATTATAGTAAATTGAAAAATAAAGAATATTTAGCTGAAGGTGAGTTTAGCAGTATTTGAAAAGCAGAATGGATAGATATGCCTGAAGAGGTATTTTTATTTTATAAATCAACTCAAGTTGCCTTGAAGAAACTTATAAACTCACAAAAGATTGGTTTGGAATTTTTTAAAGAGGTAAATACTGAATTATTTGATATTATTATTCAATATAATTATTTTAATTTATATTTTTTGTAAATATAGTTAACTCAAATTTCCAATGTCGCAATAAATATGTTTTACCAATTTTTGGTATAACCAAAATTCAATATGCAATAGTTTTCTGATATATGAAAAATGGAAATTTCTTAAAGAAAATAAATCATTACCTTCGATTGAATAATTATGGTTATTCAATTCTTTTATCAAGGGATCATGTAGAAGTTTCGTCCATCATGATATCCATATTCATAAGCTTCGGATATTTATAGTGTTAGAATTATTATGTGGGTAAAAATACCATTTGCCAATAGTGCATATAATTCAGAATTAGCTGTTGACATTTTTAATGGACTTCGACCAAAATTCAATAAAGGCTCATCTTGATGTTATACAATAATGGTATGGAAAAATGTTGACACAAAGATCCATCTGAACGTCCAAGTGCTGAAATGATTTTTTAACTTATCAAAAAAAAATGGATTACTGGGTTTTTGTATGATAAAAAAACAAAAAATTTACTTATGTTTTTAAATGCGGGTCAAAACACAAGACAAGATAAAGATGATAACACTATTCATTCTGAAGCATACCTTACAAGCCGTCTTCTGTTAATAATTTTAAGTATAAATGACCTCAATTTTGATGGTCATTAAATTTAAATTTATTTAATTTATACAAATGGAGTGAATTGCATAAAATTTATAACCAGGAAATATTGAAGTTATCTATACATACAGAATTGTTTTTATACGGATTATATGACTGTATTTTTATGAAACTAAATAAATAAATTATTAGCCTTTTAGACTTACGATATTATGATGTTTTGCAATGTTTGCAGAAAATCTTAGACAAGAAGAAATTTTTTTACTATACTATACTAAAAGTATAATCTCATCAATTTTAAAAGATCTTCGATAGATTATTCCTTTAGTTAAAATCAGAAGAATGCTTATAATAATTGATCTTTTCATAATTTTATAATTGGCGTCATTATTTTTATTTATTTATCTAGGTGATGTATAAAAGCATTCTCAAAATATATAAATTTATATAAAATTACAAGATTACGATTTACTGTATACTGTAATGTTTTAAAGCACTGAAGAAAGTTGATATGCATTCTATTCTTATTTCTACAGTTAGTTGCGTCATTTGCAATTATGGTCTTACGTTTCTGTTATTCAATTTTAAATGGCTGTCATTAAAGCCTTGCATATCCCAGTCAAACTAAAGTGCCTCATTTTGTTATCATTTATTTAAAGGAGAAGGTTGAAAATATCTGCATTTTTTTAAAAATGGGGGAAAGGTTCCCATGAAATAAAGGCTAATATTTATAAATCAAATACCTTCATGACGAATTGACTTGAAAAGCTTCATGTTTAAATTATTCCTGCTGAGACATTGTTTAAACCATACGATCAGGATGAAAATAAAAAATTGTAGTCGAAATACAAGAAATCCAAGCTATTCCAATCACTGAAGCTTTGATGGCTTTTTAGAAGGGGAAGTAGGAGGAGTGCTAAAACTTTAACTCACATATTGTTTGTTCTATTATAAAGATTTCTATGTTTTTTATCTACGTCTATGTTATATATTTATTTATTGAATTTTTAGGAAATGACATTTCAAATATTTACGATTTACTATAAATATTGGTGAATTAACTTTAGAACTTTCTAGAATGGAACATTCAAAAGTATATAATGCAGCAATGTTTGGGCAGTCTTTCTGTGATTCCAATTCCTTTATCGTAAGAGAGTAAAGAAAAAAAAATTACAATTTTGTATGTATAATTTATACTGATAAACGAAATAATCATTTACGTGAATATCATATATATTATACTGTCACAGGAGTGCAGAGTATTTCGAACAATTTCTCAAATCAGTCTCACAGTTTGCATCACACAAACAAATAATAATACGCTCTATCTGCCAGTAGGTCAAGCAATCAATCGATCTAAACTTGCCTATCTCGAAATAGATAATAAATATATAATAAATAATAATAATAATCAAATAATAATCAATTAATCATGAAGGCACAGTGAGTAAGGTGGAGTAAAAGTATTAACACAGTATCAAACAATATTTAATAATATTTCGCAATATTACGACACAAAATATAAGTTTATTAAAATATAAAATATAAAGTTTTTAAAAGCAAAGTATCATTTAACAACAGAAATATTACAGCGTGACGTATCTTTCCTGTTCCTGAATGAAGTTTACTTTTCTATATAATATTTATTAAAGTATTTCGAAGTATTCTGAATTATTTCTAATTAACTAATTAACTGTTATATTCTAACTTTTCACTAACTATTCACTTCTGAAACTTACTTCCGACAACAGTCGTATTTATACTTTCTCTTTTGTTTATACTTCATCTTTGTACTTCATACTTCATCCTTTGTGCGTCATCCTTCATCCTCGCACGATATCCTTCATCCTCGTACAATATCCTTCATCCTCGCACAACATTTCTCATCCTTCATCCTCGTACAAGGATGACAATCACCTGAAAGTTCATCTAGTGTCACAGAATATCATCCCCTGTGACATTTCACCTGATTACCAATTTACTTCGCCACAATACCATGGTGTGTATTCATATGTTGAATAGAATTTCTTATATTATACTGACAAACGAAATAATCATTTATATATATATATACCATAATGCATATGTTGAAATTCTTATTAATAAAACGAATGTATCTAACATGATATTTGATTAAGCTACAATTTAATTCAAGTGTAAATTGTATTTGTAAAAAAAATTCGAAAATTATTTCCATTATGTTTTAATAATAATATTTGTATTGAAGCCAGTATCAATACTAATACTTTGGTGTAGTGATCATTCTTCTGGGAATGTTAGGAATGTTGGGAATGTTGTTGGAGGCATTGATGTGGAAGTTAGGATATTGTTTTTGGTGGGTTGATATAAGATTAATTTCTTATCGCTGAGTGATGATATTCTTTTGATATTGTTTTAATGATGTTGTTAGATCGATTTTTACGTTGATGTTGTTGAAATATATTGCATAAGTGCATAAAAATTATTATTGTGTATTGAATCATTTTGTGGTTGTGATGGAGGCAAAGTATTTCGTCTGCTCTGTGAACGTTTCATATTCACATTGTTTTGTGATGGACTTGGATACGTATTAGAATTGCGTTAGTAGTTTGTACTGTATTACTTTTGAATTGTAGCTGTAACACCGTTGTGATATTTGTGGAGTCATTTGTTGACAGGGTGGTGGCGATGCTTATCCTATAATTAATGATCGAGTATAATAATTTAACTTAAAATTTGAACATGATTTTATGGATAATTTATTTTAAACAACTAAAATTCCTGATTTTATTAAATTGATATCTATCTTTAAATTTGCATAGATGAAGAAAACAACTTTTAATTTGCCGAGAATTTACTTGTCTTGGAGTTGGTATGCAACATTTTAATAAGAAGCTTTTAATAAATTTAAATTATTTTTTCAAGTTTTACTTTAGTAATAAAATACGAATGATCACAACATGATTATGCACAAATTAGGTTTTTTGGTTCTTGAATTTTTGTTCATACATTTTTAATGGCTTTGTTTAATAAAACATTTTATTCAAATATTTGAATTATTTTTAAATTAAACAAGAATAACAGGAACAATAGCAACAACAAAAATAAACCATTACATTTATTATCTGTTTCAGTTCAAGAACATGAACAAAACTGCGGGTCCAAGAGGGATTTAAACGAGGATTCATGTATATATCAATGTTTACTTGTAATTTTATATTTCTTTTCTTTTAAAAAAAAATATCAATAATAAATAACAATAAATATTAAATTTTAGATAACGAAACTAGACCAAGTACATGTACAAAGAAAAATACCGCTCAATTTTCTTATCGATTGATTGTGTGACTTCTTGGTGGAGTTTACTTTATTGACTTCTATAATTTGAATTTGAATTAAAAAGAAAGATTCTTGGATTTATTAAGGATCAATGATTGTTTTGATTGTTAGGTCTATTTGATGTTGATTGTTGATCGTTGATTTTTTTTTTTGTTTTATTAGTATATTATATTATTAAAGGCCTTTTACATTTTTTAATAAAATCTATATCTTCTATATTTAAAAAAAATGATTTGTGTTAATAAAATATTGTACTGAAATGGTTTTTAGTGATTACATAGTATTCTTTTACTGTTGGTCAATATTTTTGTGTTAAAAAAGTTGTTTTTACATTAGAATTATTATATTTCTTTATTTTTTTCAATATATAAATCGATCGAAAATATGGGGATATGGGTTAAAGATTTGCTAGATTACGTAGATTCTGGAGGTAATAACCTTTTGTAGAGTCAATAATGAAATGTGCACATGAAAAAAGAGGATGTGGGAGGCCCAGGAAATATATTAACAACCCGACCAACAACGGGAACAACAAAATATTTTAAAAAAAAGACGTGAACGGTACAAGAAACTTGAAAGCAGCAACTAGAATGAAACAACAAGAATTATAACGAAAACAACATCAACACATATATAAATTATAATAAGAATAATGATAATATAACGATCAGCCACGGGAAGAAGAGATGAAAGACATCCGAAACCGAAAATCAATTAAATGAATTTCAAGTTTATCGTCACTTAAAAATTCATTGAAATCTCGGTTGAATGAAATACTTGACTATTGAAAGGGGACAAAAAAAATAAAAAAACAGATCAAGGTAATATTATAAGATTAATTTTTATTTTATTTTATTTATTTCATTTTATTTTATTTATTATTTATTATTATTTTATTTATTATTCAAAATAGAAACGCGAATTAAGCAGTTAAGATAATATTAATGGACATAGTAAATATTTTATTATGATTTCAATGATTTCAACAATTTAAGTTATTTAAATTAAAAATTATAATATAAAATAGTTCATTTAACAGAATTCACATCACTACCTATATCTGTCCATCTTTCACTGATCTACTACTGTTAGTTCTATTAATAATAATAGTAATAAAAAAAGTATATTGCTAAATGTCACCGAAGGTGATTGTCACCTCTAGGCAAAATTTCCTAATTCCTTGATCAGCCCTAACCCTAACTTTGCCCACGTAAATTTAATTTTGCCCAGCGGTGACAATCACCTTCGGTGACATTTAGCAATTTTCATAAGAAAATGCGGGAAAACTTTTAAGATTAGATCATCTAAAAAATTATTAATTCAAAGAATTTGGGTAATTTTTTATTTATTATTGTTATTTATTTATAAAAAAAATAAAATACAAATATTTCAGGAAATATATATTTTATTTCATGAATAACGGCGTAATCATTAATTTTACAACTTTTTGAGCTATAACAGTAAAGATAGGAATAATAAAGATGATAGTAATAGTGATAATCTTTTTATAACTATAATTTTATCTTCATTATCACAATAATCACTTCGGAGGATTAATTGAATTAATAATGTGCATTGCATTGGTTTCACCACATTCGCATCGCATTGGCGTAATAAATAATAAATAAATTTGTGTAATATGTAGATCCCCAATTTTTCATTCCGAAAATGTCTAATAAGAAAGTTTCGTTTGAAAATGCCTTGAAAAATAATTATATTAAAAAATTTAATTATGACAAATTTGAAAATTTCGAAAGAATTGCAAGCGGAGCGTTTGGTACAGTTTATCGGGCTAATTCAAAAAATTTAGGAATACATGTTGCATTAAAAAGTTTGCATGAAAATGACAACGAATTATTTTATAAAAAATTTGTGAGAGAGGTAAAAAATAAATACTTTGTTTTCATTAATATATATATTTTTGAGATGAAATTAAAATTTAAATACATTTTTGGTATCACAGTTAACCAATATCTTGGCTGTAAATTACCATGACAATATTATTAAATTTTATGGAATCAGTATAGGTATTATTTATATGTTGTTTATTGAATTCATATTAATTAGAAATATTATCATCAAATAAAATTATTATTATTATTTTATCCAGATCCTTCAACAGAGACGTACTATCTAGTATTGCAATATGCTAAAGATGGTGACCTGAGGACTTATTTACGAAATAATTTCAATACACTTGATTGGAAAATTAAAATTCAAATGGCCAAAGATATTGCAAGTGGTCTATACTGTATTCACGAAGAAGATATAGTTCATAAAGATTTAGTAAGTATATAAGTAATATATTATGTATAATAATAATTATATCAATTATAATTATTAATTTTATATCCAAATTCATTTACTTTAAAAGCATTCAAAGAACATTTTAGTACATGAAGGAAGTCTATTGATTACAGATTTAGGATTATCTAAACCATCAGATACCGATTCAATTTCCATGGGTGGTGGAATGGCTGCATACGCTGATCCCGAATATTTACGAAATCAAATGAATTTTATAAGTTATCAAAGGGATAAAGCTTCGGATATTTATAGTTTAGGGGTTCTTTTTTGGGAACTATCAAGTGGAAGACCTCCATTTAATAAATTTCCAAGTTTAGGAATATGTAAAATGGTTACTTCTGGTGAAAGAGAAAAACCTATTAACGAAACACCAAAAGATTATATCAACATATATTCAAATGCATGGAAAGGTGATCCAAATCAAAGGCCAACTATTAAAAGTATTTTTGATTCTCTCGGAAATATAAAATTAGAAAATATATATACTGATCCTAATGACAATCAAGGAGCTTATATTAATAATCCATTTCAAGCTTCAATGGATGCATTCAGTAAAGATTCCGTTTCAATGGACTTCAGTAAAGATTCCTTATCTTTTTCTTCATCAAATTTGGGGGAAGTTACAGGTATTTCTTCATGATAATATTTATTAAATCGAGATTAACTTATAAAAGCACTCGTGATTTTTTTGAAATATTTTAATGAAAATATTCAATTTATTCAATTAGAAGTTTCTCAAGTTTCAATTGAAAGCATTAAAGATCAGGTGTCTGATCAAACTTTAACTGATTTAGCAAATCTGGAAATCACAGGTATTTAATATAATTTTTAATTATAAATCAATTTATTAGTTTTAATTATAAATCAATTTATTAGTTTTAATTATTAATCAATTTATTATTTTTAATTATTAATCAATTTATTATTTTTATTTATTAATCAATTTATTATTTTTAATTATTAATTATTAATCAATTCATTATTTTTATTTATTATTTTTAACTATTTAAAGGTATTGATAATTCAAGTATCCGCGAAAATAATTCAAGCATTTCAAATATTTCCTAATTGATTATTTAACAAATCCTCTGTTAAAATTGTTTTATATTTTAAACAAAAATAATTGTTGAACCAATAGAGTAAGTGAGTGCTTTGAATCAGAAATAAAAATTTGAAGTTAATTCAATTTAAATAACATTACTATATTGTTTCTATATAGGGCGTAAGTATTGAAATTTATAAACATGCACGATCAAAATTTCAACTTCAATAATATTTTATAATATTTCTTTAATCAATTATCTATAATTTGTATTATATTTACAGGAAGTAAGTACCTTAGATTTATTATAATTATTAAATTAAGATTACCGTATTGATTCAATATTAAATAACACTTCTATAATTTATTATTGCATATTTATAGGTGGTGTGTATTAAATTTATAATCATTAAAACGAAATTTTTTATTTCGACATCCAATAATGTTCCTCTAATCAATTATCAATAAATCGTATGAACTCACATTACAATTAAGGCCGTTAGTATTTAAATTCATAATCAATAAAATTAAATTCAAAACCAATTTATTTCAAAAAAGATTTCTCTAATTAATTTAGATTCTTAATCAAAGTTTTAAGCTTATTAAATATATTTTTTTTAATTTATTACTAATTCACATTATTCACATTATTCATATAATATAATAGGGGGTAAGTATTTAGATTTAGCAAATTAATCATCAAATGACACTTCCCAATTAATTCAAATATTTATTAATCAATAAATTGCGTGTACATTTTATTCCAGAGAGTAAGTATAATTATTAATAACAAGATTTCATAATAATTTAACATTAAATAATACTTTCGCTTTTCTAATTGGTCTCAATTAATTACACATTATATTATTATAGAGAGTGAGTATTTAAATTCATGATTATTAAAATCAAAAAGGTTTCAATATTGTCAAATAAAATTTAATTAATCAACTATTAAATATTCGCATCTACTTCATGTTACAGAGAGTGAGTATTTTGATTAATTTAATATTAAATAACATTGTTCTATTATCAAAATCAATTTAATTCAATATCATATAATAATTCTCTAATCAATAATAAACTATCAATATAAATTATATTACAGTTCGTGAGTATTTAATTTTATAATTATTTAAATCAATGTTTTAATATTATATAACAATTCATTTCTCTAATTAATAATAAACTAATCAATATAAATTATATTACAGTGAGTGAGTATTTAGTTTTTTAATTAATGAAATCCATGTTTTGATATTATATAACAATTATCTAATCAATCAATATAAATTATATTACAGTGAGTGAGTATTTAATTTTATAATTATTGAAATCAATGTTTTAATATTATATAACAATTCTCTAATCAATAATAAACTATCAATATAAATTATATTACAGCGAGTGAGTATTTAATTTTATAATTATTTAAATCATAATATTATATAACAATTCATTTCTCTAATTAATAATAAACTAATCAATATAAATTATATTACAGTGAGTGAGTATTTAATTTTATAATTATTGAAATCAATGTTTTAATATTATATAACAATTCTCTAATCAATAATAAACTATCAATATAAATTATATTACAGCGAGTGAGTATTTAATTTTATAATTATTTAAATCATAATATTATATAACAATTCATTTCTCTAATTAATAATAAACTAATCAATATAAATTACATTACAGCGAGTGAGTATTTAATTTTATAATTACTGAAATCAATGTTTTAATATTATATAACAATTCAATTCTCTAATCAATAATAAACTAAACAACACAACATTAATTATATTACAGAGAGTGAGTAATCAAATTCATAATTATTAAATCCATTTAATTTAATATCATATAACAATTCTTTAAACAATTATAAACTTATCAATATAAATTATATTACAGCAAGTGAGTATTTAATTTTATAATTATTGAAATCAATGTTTTAATATTATATAACGATTCATTTCTCTAATTAATAATAAACTAATCAATATAAATTATATTACAGTGAGTGAGTATTTGATTTTATAATTATTGAAATCAATGTTCTGATATTATATAACAATTATCTATTCAATATAATAAACTAATCAATAAAAATTATAATACAGCAAGTGAATATTTAATTTTATAATTATTGAAATCAATGTTTTAATATTATCTAATCAATAATAAACCAACCAATATAAATTATATTACAGCGAGTGAGTATTTAATTTTGTAATTATTTAAATCAATGTTTTAATATTATATAACAATTCTCTAATCAGGAATAAACTATCAATATAAATTATATTACAGAGAGTGAGTATTTAATTTTATAATTATTTAAATCAATGTTTTAATATTATATAACAATTCAATTCTATAAACTAAAAATATACAGTTCGTGAGTATTTAATTTTATAATTATTTAAATCATAATATTATATAACAATTCATTTCTCTAATTAATAATAAATTAATCAATATAAATTACATTACAGCGAGTGAGTATTTAATTTTATAATTATTGAAATCAATGTTTTAATATTATCTATCAATAATAAACCTACCATTATAAATTATATTACAGCGAGTGAGTATTTGATTTTATAATTATTGAAATTGATGTTTTAATGTTATATAACAGTTCTCTAATCAATAATAAACTAATCAATAAAATTATATTACAGAGAGTGAGTATTAATTTTATAATCATTGAATGTTTTAATATTATATAACAATTCATTTCTCTAATTAATAATAAACTAATCAATATAAATTATATACAGCAAGTGAGTATTTAATTTTATAATTATTGAAATCAATGTTTTAATATTATCTAATCAATAATAAACCTACCAATATAAATTATATTACAGCGAGTGAGTATTTAATTTTATAATTATTGAAATTGATGTTTTAATATTATATAACAATTCTCTAATCAATAATAAACTAATCAATAAAATTATATTACAGAGAGTGAGTATTAATTTTATAATCATTGAATGTTTTAATATTATATAATAATTCATTTCTCTAATTAATAATAAACTAATCAATATAAATTATAATTATATAACAGCTTGTGAGTAATTAATTTTATAATTATTGAAATTAATGTTTTAATATTATATAACCATTCATTTCTCAAATTGATAATAAACTAATCAATATAAATTATAATTATATAACAGCTTGTGAGTAGTTAATTTTATAATTATTGAAATCAATGTTTTAATATTATATAACAATTCTCTAATTAATAATAAACTATTCAATATAAATTATATTACAGCGAGTGAGTATTTAATTTTATAATTATTGAAACCAATGTTTAATATTATATAACAATCTAATCAATTATCAATAATGCTTTTAGTATTCTTGGAAAATGTAGTAAATGTCATCAAGGTAATACTGGAAGAAATTGGTGTCATCCATGTAATGCCAAACAATTTCAAAATGGATTTGATGAATGGACAAGTGGAGATAGAGAAATTGATGAATTTATTCAACAAATACAACTTAATGCAAATAAATATCAAGAAATTATTGAATGGATTCCATTTAACAGACTTGAAAATGTAACCTATCTTACTAGAGGGGGTTTTGGCAAAGTATATACAGCAAATTGGCTTGCCGGATTTATTAAATTTGCTCATAAAAAAAAAAAAAGGTATGGATCTGGTAAGCATGTTTGGTATAGAAGTGGTAATCAAGATGTTTGCTTAAAAAGTATTGATAATTCCACAAATAAAAATGATTTTTTGCAGCAGGTAAATATTTAAAGTTATTTAATTTCATTATTTTAAATATATAATAACTTTATTTTATACTAATAAATATTTTAGATTAAAAATCAACTTAAGCTTCGAGGTAAAAACGTAGTTGCAATATATGGAATCACTAAAAATCCAACAGAAAATCAGTATATGATGGTTATGAATTATGCAAAATATGGAAGTCTTCGAAATTTGTTGAATAACAAGTTTAAAAAATTAACTTGGTTAAGAAAATCTTTGATTTTATCATCTATTGTAAATGGACTTAAAAATATCCATGAAATGGGCTTAATACATAGAGATATTCATGCTGGTAATATAGTTAATCAAAGTTTAACTCTAAGTTATATTATTGATTTTGGAACGTGCAAACCAGTTACAGAAAATGATCCAGAAAATATTCTTGGTGTACTTCCATACATGGCACCTGAAACATTGAGTAGAGGAGAATATACTCAAGCATCTGACATTTATTCTTTTGGTATGGTTATGCTAGAAGTTCTAACTAGTTATCCACCATATTATAATATTCAACATGATGTAAATCTGGCAAGGAAAATCTACAATGAGCTTAAACCTGAAATTAAGTGTGAAATTCCTCGATTTTTCAAAGAAATAATGGAAAAATGCTGGAATTTTGAACCTTGCAATCGTCCAACTGCTGAAGAATTGTATTTTCAACTTTATGAATTCTCTTATAATGACTATAAAGATGATGAAATGAGGAAACTAGTAAAAAAACAAATTGTAGCAGCAAATAAATCAAACAAGAATTTCATTCAATATGATCCAAATGTAAAACATTCAGAAACAATATATGCGAGTGGACATTTGTCAAAACAATTGGATTTTGCAATTCCTGATGATATACGTGAGTATTATATTTCTTGAATTATTTGTTTAATATATTTATTTAAATAAACTAACAATATTTAAATTTTGCATAATTGAAGAAAATGAGACTAAGGAAATTAATTTTTAATTTGTTGGGAATAGAATTTATTATTTTTTTTCGTCTTTATGTTATTGCACAACCTCTGTATTTTCTCTAAAATTATTAGTTTATCGAATCTGGTGTAAAGTCACTATTCCTATGCTTTGGAAATTCCCTTTTGGTCAAGAATGTCATACAACTGATAATATATATATATTAAGTTATGGGTGAAAACATTATGTAATCAAACTAATATATCATGTATGGATACTCAAACTAGAACTTTACTTATTCAAATCGGATTTGATTTATCATCATCACCACCCCAAGCCACTTTTAATTATCCATCATTCACTAATAAATTATTAATTAATATCTTATTTTATTTTATTTTTATATATTCATAACAAGTTATTGGTTCAAACTGAGATAACAAAAACAATGATAATAGTGAACCAAGAATATTATTTCGTGAGATATGCAAATTAATTTTAAAATTTGCAGATTCTATTAAAATGACGAAAGTTTTTTTATCACTTTTATTTTTTTATTATTATCATTATCTGTATTATTAATATTCTTTTCACCAATAGGGTTAATAGAAAAATTTTCCAATTCTAAAAATTATCTTAAATATATTGATTCACTTTTCAAGTTACCTGATTCCTCGAAAAAATTAAAAAGAAATGATAGACTGGTTAGCCATTAACAATAATTTGTGATAATATTTAAAAAATGGAATTATTAACAAAACTTATTAGTGTTCAAAAATGGTTAGAAAATCTGTCAATCATTAGTAATAATTATCTATACAAATGATTTAATATTTTGGACTTTCAATGGTCAAAAAAAATTAAAGAGCCTTTGTTTAGAATCATTAGAATCAGTAAATTTTTATGATTTCAAGAAAACATCATCTCCAATTGGGCAATTCATTTAGAACTTTGTATTGTATTAAAGATTGTTGTAGATTGCATGAATTGGATTGTTTATTATTTGCTGCATCATTTACTAGTTTCCAGCATTTTCATAAATTTTATCTTACACCTCAGAATTTATTATAAAAATTCTTGAAATGGTCAATACTAATTTAAAAAATATTTATCTGAATTTATACCAATTCATACATCAGATATATTTTCAGCAATTTTAAATTATTCTACAACGGTTACCAAATTAACTATGATTTTGAACAAGCAATAGCAATATTTAATAATAATTTTAATGAATTAAGAAGATTTTCATTTGGTTATGAAGGAAATGCTACTAAATTATTATGTCAAATGACTGAATCACTTGAAATTATTGAAATCAGAATGGGAATATTTAGTGCTGATAGTTTAAAAAAATTTTTGAAGGATGGTGGTGAGGAGAAGGAAGAAATAAAAAGATTATTGTAAATTATAGAACGTTAAGTGATGAACATTTTAAAGTTATTGAAGAATATGGAGTGGGTTCAAATTGTTCGCAGAATAATATAATAACAATATTTTAACATAATTCCAAATCAGAAAATATATTTAGTTATAGAATGTTGAGTTATGTATTTCTTTAAATTATTTATTATTTAAAAAGTTGAATATGAAAATCAATAATGATAAAAAATAAGAAAATAAGCTTCATTTTAATTGTTTGTAATTCAATTAAACACGAAGATCATATCCAGCGACTTTCCAACCAATTTATAATAACAATTTTCACAACTATATGAAATCTGTTAAAACATTATTAAAATATTAAAAATATTGTTATTAATAAAAATAAGGATTATTATAAATTCTAATAAATATTACTACCATTATTAAATATGAAAAACCAATTGCATTTTCCTTCAATTATTTTATGATAAGATTTAAATAAACTTTCGAAATAGCTTCCAAAGCTTATAAGGGAATACAAAATCTTTCCTTTACATTTAGAAAATTGAAATTCCTTCCTCAAGATATTATACCGAAATCATATAATAAGCAAGATGTTTGGTATAGGAATGATAAACAAGATGTTTGCTTGAAAAGTCTTGATAATCCCACCAATAAAAATGATTTTTTGCAAGAGGTAAATATTTCATGCTATTTAATTTCATTATTTTAAATATTTAGTAACTTTATTTTATATTAATAAATAATTTAGATTAAAAATCAACTTAAGTTTCGAGGTAAAAATTCAATTGCGATATATGGCATCACTAAAAATCCAACAGAAAATGAATATATGATAGTTATGAATTATGCAAAATATGGTAGTCTCCGAAAAGTGTTGAATGGCAAGTTTGAAGAATTAACTTGGCGGAGAAAATATGATATTTTATTTTATATTGTAAGAGGACTTAAAAATATCCATGAAATGGGCTTAATGCATAAAGATTTTCATCCTGGTAACATAGTTAATCAAGCTTTGATTTTAAGTTATATTACTGATTTTGGACTGTGCAAACCAGTTACAGAAAATGATCCAGAAAATATTTATGGTGTAATTCCATACATGGCACCTGAAACATTGAGTACAGGAAAATACACTCAAGCATCTGATGTTTACTCTTTTGGTATGGTTATGTTAGAAGTTCTAACTAGTTATCCACCATATTATAATATCCCACATAATGCAAATCTTGTAATGGACATTTGCAAAGGGCGCAAACCTGAAATTAAGTGTGAAATTCCTCAATTTTTCAAAGAAATTATGGAAAAATGCTGGAATTTTGAACCTTTCAATCGTCCAACTGCTGATGAATTGCTATCTCAACTTAAAGAATATTTTAATGGTGGTGAAATAAAAAAACAAATTAAAGCAGCAAATAAATCAAACAAGAATTTTATTAGATATGATCCAAAAGAAATGCATCCTGGAGCAGTCTATACAAGTAGACTCATATCTAAACTTACAATTCCAAAATGTGATACATTTACAGAATATGATACATTCAGTAGGTGTATTTTGTAAGAAACAAATTTTATTTATTTTTTTTTACAAAAAAATTTCATATTAATTATTTATTTAGATTCAAGACAGCAATTTCTTTCAATTCCTGATAATATAATTGGTAAATTTATTTTTTAATTATTTTTTCTGATATATTAGATATTTAGTTTATTAACTATGCTATACTATATTTAAATTTGTATAGTTGAAGATGAAGAAAATGAAACTCAAAAAATGGAATGTTAATTTAATTCACTGGAAATTAATTGAATAATTGATTTAGATTTAAATGTAACTTTAAATTTAAATATCTTGTTTTTGTTTGATCTGGTTACTAAAAGGATTGAAAAAAAATTAACGGTGACTTTATAAGAAATCAAATTTAATGGATAATAAAGTTATGAATTTAGGAAGTTAATTCTTAATCGGTTATATATTTAATTGAATTTTAACAATTTATTTATAATACATGAAAATTGGAAAAAAAGATGTGAAATTCTCGAATTTTTGTATACACATAGAAGAATGAAAGTTTAATATTTTAAATAATTTAATTTAATCTGAAAATAATTAATTTGATTTGCTTCAACTACAAAAATTTAAAATGTACCTATTTTTTTTTGAGTTATTTAAAATGATAAATATTTTAGATTTTTAAAAATTTTTATTTAATATCTGAAATATAATTAAAATTAAATTAAATTAATTAAATTAACAAGAGTTCAGGATTAGGGGAGTTTTGTTTGTTTGAATTTTAAGTTAATATTATATTTATTAATGTTTAATAAAATTAAATCTTTGATATTCAAATTAAAGATTTTAATTATTGTTATTTTTATTTTTTAATTTTATCAAAGATTTAAAATAATTATTGTTGTTTCGTAAAAATCAAATTAACCAACAAAAATTAATATCCAAATTACATAATAATTGAAGCAATGTATAATTAATATAAAATTTAGTACAATCCTGAATATAAGTAATACGATTCTTTTTTTTTTTTATTTTCAAAAAATTTAAATATAATTTTATTTTAAATAAATAAATAATAATTATGTATTTTTAGGAGCTATAAGGATCCATCCATATTAATTTTAAATCTTTAAGGATAAGGATTTATTGTCTGGATTCAATTAAATTCAAATTATCTTTTAAAAATAGTAACGGAACACTAATTGGGTGTAATAAAATTAGCTAGCCATTTATATTTTGTATTAAAAATGCTGTAAAAATGTAAGGATGAGCTTAATTTGTGAATAATAATTCTATATTCTTGATTCGTAAATTTAAACAAAAATAAATAATACTATTTGATAGCTTTTATATAAAAATGTATTGCCTAATTTTTGATGAAGTTTTAAAACCCTTATATTCAATTAAAAATAAAGAATTTTCAGAAGTAGATATAAATTCTTCAAAAAAAATTGGTTTAGGTTACGCTTCACTATCCATACAATAGCATCTTTTCTCAGTTCTCAAATTGTCAATTGAGCATAAAGCACAGCCAAAATCCAATTGTAAACTCTGTGGATAATTGTAAATGGCATAACAATAATTCTTTTACACTCTACTTAAAATCGAATTTTCATATGGAAATGAAACTTTCTTCCATCGATTTATATTATACTCTCCTAGAATTCTTCGGTGCCTTTAACTTTCAAAATAATAATTGTTTTAGATACTTTATCATTGTAATTGTGTTGATTATTGCCTTATTTAATAAACCCTTGTTTCTTTCGTTCTTTGATTTTTATTTTCATGCTTTGGTACTACTGTACATATGTTGTCATTATTTTCATTATTCGATATAAAATCTTTGAATGAAATTAAATTTTTTTTCTCCTTTGTGCTCATGTTATTTAATTTAAATAAAAAAATAAAAAAATATAAAGATTGAATTTTTTAAAATATGTCAAAACTATTTCTTCTAATTTCATTCTTTTGAAAAAGAATTCTTTTAAGGTGATGCATTAGAAGAGATATTACCAGATAAAATTTTTGTAAAAGAAATTTCATCTCGAGTTACACATAGACCTACTTTTGAAGAATTAAATAATGAGTTGTCGAAATACTATTTTGACTATGATGATTATTTAAAAGAAGGGAAAAATAAAGATTCAGAAATTGTAATTCAAATTAAAAAAGCTGAAGATTTTTCAGCAAATAAAGAATCAACCAATACAACAACTACAACAACCACAACTCCTCTTAATTATCAAACACATCCACAAGCAATTTATACCAGTCGACTTCTTAATTTCCAAAACCCAAGAATGATGAAAATTTCGAAAGGGAACTTGAAGAGTTAACTGAATCTATGTCTCTAGTAAGTATTATTATATTATATTTTTAATACATATTAGTTTTATAAAATCTTAACACTAGGCATACATAGAGAATGAATTTTTCATTCCATTTAATTAGCTTAGTTTTTAATTTTGATTTTATAAAATAAAAAATAATAATAAAGGTGTATGAATTTATCACGCGTTTTTTGATGTTAAATATAAAAATTAATTCTTGTAATAACGTGACATGTACAAAAAAATTTCTAAACTCAAACCCCAGATAAAGCTGGAATGATGGCATTTTATTATTATTATTATAATTATTATTATAATTATTATTATAATTATTATTATAATTATTATTCTAATTATTATTCTAATTATTATTCTAATTATTATTCTAATTATTATTTTAATTATTATTCTAATAATTATTATAATTATTATTATAATTTATATAATTATTATTATAATAATTATTATATATAATTATTATTATAATTATTATCAAAATTAATATAAATTATTATAATTAAGAGTGACTTATTAAAGGATGTGCAGATGATCACTGATCTACGTTTGATTATTAATATAATGTTTAACAAGATCAGTTGACAAATATTTGTTTTTCTTCTCGTTTTTCTTGTTTTTCTAAAACTTTTAAAACTCTACGACTTTGACTGCCGGAAATATCAAATATAAGGTTTTTGTTGTTTTTTGTATTCTTTAATCATTTAAAGGAAGAGTGACCACTCTTATACTGAAAGATATGACTATATATTATGTTTTTGTTGGTTTTTATAAGAATAAGCTTCAAGATTTCAAAAAGTTCAATGTCACTTTTGTCTATTTTATTACTCTTTTTTATCTATTTTCATGCTTGTTTGTTGTTTTTATTATTATTTTCATAATTTAACATGATATTTCTTTATATTTTGTAGCAAAACTATTGGTTTTTTTCAGCCAATATATAGATCATGTGATCGCAATGGATTTATTATACTATATAATGTTTTTATCTTATCTCTTGTATATATTATTTAGTCAAAAATGATATTTTCTTCAAAAAACTGATGAATTTCTTTATTTAACTTCGAAAAATCATTGAAGAACTTATGGAATACAAGTCTTTCGAAAGAGAGGTGAGTATTTTATTCACTGGGTTCATGGGGTTGTCCATGTATCTGTAACGTAGGTTGGANATACTGAAAGATATGTCTATATATTATGTTTTTGTTGGTTTTTATAAGAATAAGCTTCAAGATTTCAAAAAGTTCAATGTCACTTTTGTCTATTTTATTACTCTTTTTTATCTATTTTCATGCTTGTTTGTTGTTTTTATTATTATTTTCATAATTTAACATGATATTTCTTTATATTTTGTAGCAAAACTATTGGTTTTTTTCAGCCAATATATAGATCATGTGATCGCAATGGATTTATTATACTATATAATGTTTTTATCTTATCTCTTGTATATATTATTTAGTCAAAAATGATATTTTCTTCAAAAAACTGATGAATTTCTTTATTTAACTTCGAAAAATCATTGAAGAACTTATGGAATACAAGTCTTTCGAAAGAGAGGTGAGTATTTTATTCACTGGGTTCATGGGGTTGTCCATGTATCTGTAACGTAGGTTGGAATATTATAAATTTGGTTGATATCGGGTACCAGATATTTGATTTATAATATTTTAACAGAGTTTTCACTTGCGATTTGGCTGGAAAATTGAAAGCACATCATGGCCACTATTAAATTAGTGAATGTTCTTTTCTCAGTATCTTGCAGAGCTTTGATAAGTGAGCTGGGAGAATTGAAAGCACAGCGGGGCCACTGCTTAGTCAGTTGAACGTTCTTTTTCCAGTTTCATTGCAGTTCTCAAGTTAACAATTAGCAAATAGGAAATGTGTTCATAATTGAGGAAATATGCCTTTCTTTGATTATATACAATGATTGTACTCACCTCATATTTAATTTTTTTTTTTTAGTGAAAAATGAAAAAAAAACAAGTTCTTTAAGAGAGAGGTGAGTGTTTTATTCACTGGATTTATTGAAGCATATAATGTTATTATTAAAAAAATATTTACTGCATATCATCTTACTTTAATAAAGAATTAAATACTGATCCCAGTAATAAAATTATTACTAAGTCAAATATTTCTGCTCAAATATTTGAAATTATTCTCAAGTAAGCCTTTATATATAAAATAATTTAATTGTATTTTTGTATGATATATATTAAGTTGAATAATTTCAATAATTTTTATATATCTATGGGGAATTAATGACAGAAATATGGAGTTTGAGGAATTATCCGAGAAATTAGAAAATCATCTTATCCAATCCAAGGCTTCTTGGTTAAGAACTCATTCACCTTTATTTATCATGCGATTTTTAAACATAGCGAATTTAAAAATTTGGGAAATTTTTGTAATGATATTATTGTAAAACAACCAAGAATTTTTTTTCGCTGAATTCTCTTCTCTTGTGTCAATTTTAAAACTCGATGATCTACAGATGAATGAAAAAGAAATTTGGGATTATGTAATTAAGTGGGGAACAGCACAAAATCTTACTTTACCTGAGAAAATGGAAGAATGGTCTGACGAAAACATTATGACTTTAAAAAAATTCGTTATATTCCAGATGTAATGTATAAAATTCTTGATAAACAGATGTGAAGCAACATCTTATACTGATCATCAGTAAAATCCATTATCCTTCCACAAAGGTTAGCTTTAAAAGAATTACCAGCAAAAGTAATCGAATTGTTTTCAACTATAATCAATGAAGAACATGTATCACTGATTTCACCATCATGGATTAATTATCAACAAACAAGCTATTCTTTAACGAATAATCCATATGTTTTTCAATTACTTCTTCGAGGAAGTAAAGATGGATTTGCTCCAAGAACTTTTTGGGATATTTGCGATAGAAATAATATTGTGATTGCTAAAGTTGAAGGAACAAACGAAATCATTGGTGGATTTAATCCCTTAGCTTGGAATAAAACAAAAGAGGGATGGGTAAAAACAAATAAGAGTTTTATATTTTCATTTAAAGATGGTAATATTCAAAATCCAATTCTTAGTGAAGTTAAAAATGAAACTTATGCTTTACGTTATCCTTATTACAATAAAGATGATTATGGTCCGACATTTGGGGAATATGAATTCATGATGAGATCAGATGTATCCTATTTTACTCAAGATAAGAAAAATCGATGTTATAGTTATGATAGATTTTCTATTATTGATTATGAAGTATTTAAAGTTGTCAAAAAATCTTTCTGAGATCCAAGTTAACAGTTATTTTTCTTAGTTTATATAATATTCAAGTATATGAATTATATCTGATATCAATTTTAATCCGATAAAGTTTATATTTTTATTTTTACATCTGTATTTCAAAAAGTTCTGTATCAATCTCTACTGTTATTTTCCCATGTCACTATAATTTAACATTAATTGCGTGATTCAAAAATTAACATCAAGTCGTAAAATCTTTACACAAAATTAATTTATAAATTTAGCAGGAATGATATTGGATTAATTAGTTTAGATGCAGTAAATAAAAAATAAATGCTTTGGTTTAATTGTCAATTATATTACTATTTTGCATTTAAAGCTTTTAATATCTTTTTCTTTTCTTTTTGGTTGTGGTGATTTATTAATTTCCGATTTATTTAATAAATTTATTTTTTTTAAATTTATTTTAATATATTATTATAATAAAAAATAAATTAATTAAATTTTCCTTTTCATTTTCGAAGAACATATACCTTCATGAGTGGGGTGATAAAGACTTTACAAATAAATAAATTTAGATATTGTTAAATAATCGAATACCATGATAAATAATAAAATAATAGAATAAATTAAAAAAATTATTTTTTGATTGATTTGAAATTCTAAACTGGTTTCTAATTTACATATCATATATAATGTCCTGGATCTCTAGTCACATTACAATTAAAAATTATTATGCCATTTATTTCTGCTAACATTTATTTCTTAACTAATGATTTCTTCTATTTGCTAATAATGATTCTATTTTTACTAATATTGCAATTTTTAATCTTACTATTTTATTTATGCTAATGATTTTCTATTTCTATTTCTATTATTTTATTTCCATTTACAATTTCTATTTTATTTTCCATTATATTTTATTTAATATTTATATTACTACCGATTTCTTTCTATTTGATTTAATACCATTTCATATTTTTTGCTAACATCTATTGACAATTTATATTTTTATTAATATTTTCTTTTATACTGACGAATTTCAACAGTTACTAAGATTACTAACGAATTTCAACAGTGAATAAGATTTTTTCTACAAATTATTTTATTTTATTACCATTTCTAACATTTTATTTTCATTTGTACTAATGATTTTATTTCTATTGAAACTTTTTCAGTAAAAAATTTCATTTATATTACTAATGATTTCTATTTTTAATAATATTTTCATATTCATTACTTTTGACATGTTTTTATTGCTTACATAGGACTTTAAGCTCCGTTTTTCTTGTAACGTAACAAGAATCGCGTGACATTGTCTCACAACCATTATTATATTTTATTTCTAATTCCTATTTCCACTATGATTTTATTCCTGCTAAAATTTCTTTTTCTATTTTTTCTGTTCTATTTCCGCTAATTATTATTTTTGTTTTTATTTTTAGTTTGAAATACTGCTAATGATTTTTATTATATTTCAACAATTATTTTTATTTTCACTAACGATTCTCTTTTCACCAATAATCTATTGATATTTTATTAACTAACTTTTCATTGATAATTTTATTTTTTCGCTAAGTTTTCTTTTCAATTAATAATTTCTTTTTTTCACTATTTTTAATAATGATTCATATTTCAATTAACAATTTTTATTTTTTTTACTAACAATTTTTATTTTTTTTACTAACAATTTTTATGTACCTACGATTTCTACATTTTTCTTTTGTATTTTATTTCTTATCACAAAATTTTTTAATATTTATTTCGATTTCACTAACATTCGATCTATGTTATTATTTTCTATTTCTTCAAAAATTACTAATATAGATTTCCATTTCTATTAATAATTTCCTATTTCTAATAATATATTCTGTCTCCATTTTTACTAACAATTTCTTTTTCTATTAAATTTCTGCCATTTTCTATTAATACTCACATTTAATTTCTACTAAAATTCTATTTCTCTATATTAATTTTTTATTACTGACATTTCCTTACCATTTCTTTCCATTTTATTTTTCTATTTTATTTCTGATGATTCTAGTTTCTTTTATTTCTGTAATATCTACATTTTTTCACTTCTCACATTTATTTAAAAATTTAAATTAGATTTTAAATGATGGCATTTCGAGAATAATAATACAAGGGTTTTGTTTTTTGTCGCACCTTCGACATGTCGCATTAGGCTCGGGTGACAAATAAAGGGTGTTTTCACATGCTAAAAAATTCTTGGTCACGAAAAAATATTCTATAATTTAGAAGTAAATAATAATATGTTTTATGTCATTACAGTAGATATAATCATTATCTTTATAAAATTAAATCGTTTTGATTATTATTAAAAAAAAATTAAGAGCAAATATAGTTTCTATATTATTATTTCTTAAATTTGTATTTGCATAATATTTTAAATTGAAATCTTCGAAAAAAAATTTAATGGGTATGATTATTATTACCGTTATTTCTTTCTTTTCATTGTTTTTCCTATTCCAAAAATTTTCATTAAAAACTATTTTAGTAGAAATTTAAAAAAAGAAGCATTCAGTTAATCATTAGTCACTTATCACTGTCATAAGAAATTATGTCGGTACACACTTTAAAGTGTAGTGAAATTATTTATAAAATTAAATCGTTTTGATTATTATTAAAAAAAAATTAAGAGCAAATATAGTTTCTATATTATTATTTCTTAAATTTGTATTTGCATAATATTTTAAATTGAAATCTTCGAAAAAAAATTTAATGGGTATGATTATTATTACCGTTATTTCTTTCTTTTCATTGTTTTTCCTATTCCAAAAATTTTCATTAAAAACTATTTTAGTAGAAATTTAAAAAAAGAAGCATTCAGTTAATCATTAGTCACTTATCACTGTCATAAGAAATTATGTCGGTACACACTTTAAAGTGTAGTGAAATTATTTATAAAATTTATTAATTATGGTGACTAATAAAGAGAGTGAAAATGTGAACATTTTTACATGAAAGAACTTGTTAAATTGATAAAGTTATTTATTCATATATTAAATAGAAAAAAATATAAAAAAATGAATACGAGTTTGATAGAATAAATACAAAAATGATTATTTTCTATTTTCTAACAATTTCAAATACTTCATAATCAACAATAGAAAAGTAGCTTGATGTTCTTAAAGGCTTTTCATAATAATTTTCTTTAATTGCACAGAAATTTTTACCATCCATAGTAAAATTGGTTTTTTCACTATATAAGTGAAAATCTCCAAAATCTGGACCAACCTTGTTTTGTTGACTTTTGGACGCATTCCAAATTGCATTTTTGGGCCTTTTTACTCTGCTAAGAATTGAATTTTGAATCTTACCATTTTTTAAAGAGAAAATGAAACTATCTTTTGTTTTTATCCAATGACCTTTGGTATGACTACTTTCCCACGCTAAAGGATTATAACCTCCAAGTATCTCATCAGTCCCTTTAATTTTTACTACCACAACTGTTTTAGCATGACCATGGCAAATATTCCAAAACGTTTCTGGAGAAAAAAAATCTCTAGTTCCACTTAAAATTAATTCAAATTTATATGGAATATTCGATGTTGCATAGGTAGTTGTTTTACAATCAATCCAACTAGAAATTTCCGCAATATGATCTTTAGAAATGATTGCTGAGAAAGGTTCTTTTGATTCATCCGCGCGAGGAGGTAATTCACCTGATCTGGCTGGTAAAATAATGGACTTTACTGGTCGGGCAGGAGCTAGAAGATACTGATTGATATCTAACCAAAGTTGTTTATCAAGAAGTTTTTTATACGGCCTAACTTTATCAAAAATGTCAGTAGTTGAAATATGAAAATAGCGAATAAGTGGTAGACATTGTTGTACAGTGGTTTTTAAACTAAGAAAATCTTCCTTGGACCATTCTTCAAGGTTTGTAGGGAGAGAAGGATTTTGAGCAATTCCCCACATGATGACATGATCCCAAATTTTAACTTCTTCCATTTGCAAATCATCTCGCATGAGAAGAGACACCAGGGCAGATTCAGGAAGAGAAGTAAAATCCGAGTTTTCAAAAATAAAACTTGGATGCTTTACAATAATATCATTACAATAATTTTTTAATTTTTTAAAGTTGTTTAAGTTAAAAATAGAACGATAAATAAGAGAATAATATATTTTTAACCAATAAGCTTTAGTATCAATGAGAAGAGTTTCTAATTTGTTGGTTAATTCATTAAGTTCAAATTCATTAGCAGCTAACATTAAATCAAAAATAAATCTTGTTTCAACGTTCTCCAAATTAACAATTCCTCCATAAATATATCTACGAAAAAAAAAATAATTAATAAACAAAATATATATAATGATTATAATAAATAAAATTTGTTATTGAAATAACTCACTTGAGAATGATATCAAAAATTTGAACAGATACGCTTGACTTAATAATGGTCTTAATATTATTTTCATTTGGCTGAATATTTTCTANTTCAAGGTTTGTAGGGAGAGAAGGATTTTGAGCAATTCCCCACATGATGACATGATCCCAAATTTTAACTTCTTCCATTTGCAAATCATCTCGCATGAGAAGAGACACCAGGGCAGATTCAGGAAGAGAAGTAAAATCCGAGTTTTCAAAAATAAAACTTGGATGCTTTACAATAATATCATTACAATAATTTTTTAATTTTTTAAAGTTGTTTAAGTTAAAAATAGAACGATAAATAAGAGAATAATATATTTTTAACCAATAAGCTTTAGTATCAATGAGAAGAGTTTCTAATTTGTTGGTTAATTCATTAAGTTCAAATTCATTAGCAGCTAACATTAAATCAAAAATAAATCTTGTTTCAACGTTCTCCAAATTAACAATTCCTCCATAAATATATCTACGAAAAAAAAAATAATTAATAAACAAAATATATATAATGATTATAATAAATAAAATTTGTTATTGAAATAACTCACTTGAGAATGATATCAAAAATTTGAACAGATACGCTTGACTTAATAATGGTCTTAATATTATTTTCATTTGGCTGAATATTTTCTAACTCTTTACGGAAATATGAGGATCGATATTTTAATATGTTTGAATGTGCCGTAAAAGATTTTTGCTTATTTTCAACTTCAATGATTACGTTATAATCATTTATATCATTAAGTAACTCAATAAAGTTTTGTGATAACTTGTCGAAAAAATTTAAAGACATTTTATTTTGAAATTATTGCAAAACGGGAAACAAAGACGATTTAATTATTTATGTGATTGCAGATCTGATGCACACAGTTTTTCTTTTCCTTTTGAGGAAAAAAAATTTTTTTGGGTAAAGATTGCCAGTGCTGCTCTTCTCCAAAAAGGCAAAACTTTCATTCGAATCTATAAAAGTCAACTTTTCACCTTTTCGGATTTGAATGTCGCACTTCTCTGAAAAAGGTAACAATTACCTTTTATTCAAATAATATACAGATTGCAAACAATTGATAATTTATAAAAAAAAGCATAATTGCCTTCGAAATTTGATTTAATTACTTCAAATTTAAATTGAAAGAATTCTTGGGTAGGAAAACTGAAAAATCATTAAAATTTAAAAAAAAAATCCTTTCATCATATGTATTATTATTGTTTAAAAGTCGTGCATAGATTAAAAATCACTCATGACCATTTAAGGCTAAAAATATACCAAAATATAAGCGTCTTACCTAAATTATAAATTACATGTTGATCAAGACCCATATACAATACATTGTGTAGGTGCATTCAAATAGAGATTTGGATTTGGATTAGATTAATATAGATAGATCACGAGATGTGGATTTTTTCCAATCTACTCACGAAGTGGTTATTGATAATCCAATCCGGATTAATGAACCCGGATTAACCTAAACCAAATCCAAACCTTGTCCGTATTTGTCACACAGATAAACACAAAATAGTGATACTTGCAAAAATAAGATTTTTTGACAAGTTATCTCAAAACTTTATAGAGTTACATTTACAATGAATCATTGCATTGAAGTTGAAAATAAGGAAAAATCTTTTACAGCACATTAAAACATATTAATATATCGACCACCATATTTTCGTAAAGAGTTAGAAAATATTCAGTCAAACGAAAATAATATTAAGACCATTTTTGAATCAAGTGTATTTGCTCAAATTATTTTCAAGTTATTATCAGTAATAAATCTCTATCACTTGTATTTACTATTTTTATCATTTTATATATATTTTTTATTATTTTATGTAGATATATTTATGGTGGAGGACGTTGAAACAAGATTTATTTTTGATTTAATGTTAGCTGCTAATGAATTTGAACTTGATTAATTAACCAACAAATTAGAAACGCTTCTCATACTAAAGCTTCTTGGTTAAAAACATATTTTCTCTTACCATTTTAACGAAAACAACTTTAAATTTAGAAAATTATTGTAATGATATTATTGTAAAACATCCAAATATTATTTTTGATAGTTAACATTTTGCTTCTCTTCCTGTGTCTCTTCTCGAGCGAGATGACGGAAGAAGTCAAAATTTGGTATTATGTCATCAAATGGGGAATTTCTCAAAATTCTACTCTCTCTACAAATCTTGAAGAAAGATTTCCTTACGTTAAGAACCACTTTACAACAATGTTTACCACTTATTCGTTACCTTCATATTTTAAATACTGAACTTTTTGATAAAATTTTATCTTATAAAAAGGTTCTTGATAAACACTTTGCAAAGATATTCAGCATTTAATAGCTCCTGACCGACCAGTTAAATCAATTAGTTTGTCAGCAAGATCCGCCGCGATTACGGAATTTCCTTCTCGTGCAGAAGTATCAAAAGAACCTTTTGCAACCATAATTTCCGAAGAACATGTTGCAGAAATTTCTAGTTGGATTGATTGTAAAACAACCACCGCAAATATTCATATAAATTTGAATTAATTTTATATGTGGAACTAGAGATGGGTTTATTCCTCAAACGTTTTGGAATATTTGCCATGGTCATGCTAAAACTGTTGTGGTAGTGAAAGTTAAAGGGACAGGGACTAACGAAATAATTGGAGGTCATACTCCTTTAGCATGGGATAATACTTTTGATAATTTTTAATGGATGAAAACGAAAAACAGCTTCATTTTCTAACTAAAAAATGGCAACATTTAAAATTCTATTCTTAGTAGGGTAAGTTATATCCAATATTCAATTTGGAATACATCAAACTTCGTCAAAATAATAATGGTGGAAATTTTTAATTATATGGTTGAAGATCGATTTTACTTTAAATAATAGAAATCACTGTACTATTCAAAGTCATCTCTATAAGAACGTCATTTCTATTGATAATTATGAAGTATTAAAATAATTAAAAAAATTGGATAGAATTTGGTTTTATTTGAAAATAAACTAATGCATACATTTTTGCTTTCATTTTTATCTTTAATAAAACAATTATATTTAAATTATCGAGTATTCATCATCTTTCGAACTCGATTTCGTTTAAAAATTTGTTCACCAGAATGGATAGCCTCCTATTTGTAAATTTATTTCTACTTTATTATTCCCACCTTCGGTTTTATCTATAACGCTAGCGTAAATCCAAGAATCATAGAAACGGCTGTATGCAGTATCTTGAGTCAACTCTATTATTTGATCGCCTTTACCTCCGCTCGCTACACTTTCTAAAGAATCATCTTTATCACATGTATGTACCAATAAACTAGACGATCTGTTGCTAATGGATACGCAAAAAGCCTTGTTATGAAAAAATATACTTTATACAAATCATTGGCAGCCCAGAATCTCATCTGAGCATTAAGTTCTTTGAAATCTTTGGGCTCGCACATGTACATTGCAGAGTTGCCTTTTATAATAGTTGGCTGTATAATGGCTAAATCAAAATTGGTTGGGTCTCTTCTACACTGTTTTAAATAGAAATCTTGTTGCGTACTGTTACTAATAACTAATTTGACATAAGACACATTTTCGCTCACAGATATTACATTGCGACGATCGATGCAATGACTACTAAAATTGTCTTTTTAATTTTATTGGTAAGTTCTTAAGTTCCAACAATACTCTTTTTTGGGAAGATTTTCGTGACCCGAAATGGAAAAAAAAAAGGTCAAGAATTTATATACATGGTACATGGTACATGATAATGACCATTTAGAAGAATAACCTCCACCCACCCACCCGAAGAATAGCGGGTGTTTATATAATTTCTGAAATTTTTAAAAATAGTAAAAAAAAATTATTTTTTTTTACTATCGCTAATAGAAAATTAATTATTTTACTATTTTCTATAAGCGATAGTAAAAAAATAATTTTTTTTACTATTTAATAAATTTATTTTTATAAAAAAATTATTTTATTTATTTTTAGTGATTACCAGAAATCATTTTCGATAATCACTATAAAAATAAATTTATTAAAAATAGTAAAAAAAAATTATTTTTTTACTATTTTTATTTTTATAGTGATTATCAAAGATAATTATAATAGATAATAAATAGTTTGGAGATTTTTTGATGAAAATCGCTCCTTTTTGGGAAAAAAGGAAATGATCTTCGAGTTTTTTGTTAATTTTTTGCAAAAAAAAACAAACGAAATAAAAAATTCAATTTTTATTTTTGTATTTTTCACTTTTGATAAAAATAAAAAGTATAGTTTATTTTTTTTCGCGGATTTTTTGATTCAAGGGGTTCGTAACCATAGTGTCAAACTGCTGCATCAAGGTTAACAGTTATAAGATGCACCTTTGGTATGATCAATTTATTCCTTTGAAGATCAATCACCTTTTATTTTTGAAAAATAAAAAACTGTGAATTTTTAATAATTGTTTATATAATAATAAAGAATGTGATAAATCAGTGGTATATTTTTAAGTTATTAGTTAAATAAGTATTGATTTATTTATTACGATATTTTCTTGGCGTGAGAAATTTTCTATTTTCTATTTTACTAACGAATATTTAGTATGATTTATATATTATTTTGTATTAATCTTTTGAATTTTTTTAATTAACAATTTTATTCATCTTATGAAACTATAATATACGATTGATTAATTTTGTAATTAAAATGATTTATACTGTAATTTAATTAAGTAAATTTTTTAATTAATAATTAATAAAAATAGCTATAATTAATACTTTCGAAAAGGATATATTATAACAATTTTTTAATCAATGGATTTGAACAATAATCAGGCTATTTTATTGTCCTCAGTATTTTTGAAATAATAGAATTTTATTCATTTTACATAAAAATAAATTATCGTTAATTAATTTCACAATAATTAAATAAATTAATTTTTTCACAATAATTAAATAAATTAAATGCTTAGTAATAAAGATAACAGCATTTCTATTTTGATTAAATACTTATAAAAAAATTATAAATTGAAAACACTTCACCAAAAAAAAAATCTTTTGTTCGAAAATATGTCAACTTTTTTTGAAGTCTTAGCATATATAAGTTCCCAAAAGGGAACATTTACGTCTGGTGTAGTAAGTGGGATCGCTTTGTACAAAACACTTAATAATAAAACAGTAGAATTTACCTATAGATTGTTTATTGAATCAAAACAACCTGAATGTGAAGAATTTTTTATGGGAGATATGGTATTTTTATCTGGTAAATTTTGTTTTGATGCTTTAACAGGAGATACTGCTGGTATAGTGGTATGTAAAAAATAAAAACTTTTATACATTAGAAATTTTAAATATCGCAAATCTAAATATTTAATCAATAATAAAATGTGTTATACTATTATTATTACATTTATTAATAAATTTAGTTAACTGTAAGTAAAGCGATAAAGTATCCAAATAGAAATTTGGGTTCTTGGACAATAATTAATTATCCTAAAACAAGACCATCAGTTTCATTTTCTGCTGTCTGTGAAAGTACAATCAAGAATGGAGTTTCGCAACTTTGCTGAAATTGTTTTTTTTCAAAAATATCCTAGAGATATCACCAGGATATTTTATAATATCAAATTTATATCGAAATTATATTGCCAGGATATTTTTTAAAAAAAAATATCTTGGCGATATAATTTTAATATAGATTTGATATTTTATATTATAAAAATATTTATTTGATATCTTAGTGATATCCTAATGATATTTTATAATTTTATTATGATTTTTATTATTTTAGTAATATTACACAAATATTATTACAATATCACTGTGATATTTTAAAATATCATATCGATATCACTTTAATATCGAATAGATTATTTTAATATAATATTTATTTGATATTTATTTAATATCACAGTGATATCGATATGATATTTTAAAATATCGCGGTGATATCGTGATGATATCTGTGTAACATTATTAAAATAATAAAAATCATAATAAAATTATTAAATATTACTAGGATATCATTGGAATATCAAATAGATATTTTTGTAATATGAAATATCAAATTTATATCAAAATTATATTGCCAGGATATTTTTTTTTTAAAAATATCCCGGCGATATAATTTCGATATAAATTTGATATTATAAAATATCCTGGCGATATCTCTGGGATATTTTCGAAAAAAAACAATTTTAGCAAAGAAGTTAATTTCTCTATTGGTAACAATTATGAAGGAAATGAAATGAAATATGTCAACATGAGAACTACTTTGTTTGGCTGCTTATCACGTACAACAGAAGTTCCTCATTATTTTGTGGTTGCATATGCCCATAAATTGTCACGGTGGATCAATTTAAAATTTCAAGTAAATCGGCGATACATGATTTCTGGAATCCTAGATGGTTTTTTAGAAGAGGAAAATCCTTCTTTGGTGAGATTGGTAATCTGTGCAACAGAAATCGATTATGATTTACATTCAAATTCTGTATCTATATCTGTCACAAACCATAGTCGTACAAATGAAACAAATGAATTTCCTGATCTTACTGATCTTTTAAAATCCCAAAATAAAAGAAAACACGAAACACTTCAATCTACCTATACAAATAAAAAGGATAAAAAATCCAATGAAAATGAAAATTTACAAAATAGATCACAATTAATTGCCCACACTCCTTATCAAAATCTTCTTTCACAATCTCCACAATCTCAAACTCCACAATCTCAAACTCCACAACCTTCTACATCTCTCCTTCCTGATAATACACCAAGCAATCAACTTTCTCAGGAAACAATTTGTAACAGTATCAATCAAGTGACTCCAGAACCAAAAGCAAAACCTGGACGAAAAAAAAAGACAACTATAACAACAAATCCTGAAGTGGAAAAAAAAAACCAGTGAGAAAATCACCTAGAAAAAAGAATATTGGTGATTTGGCAACTTTGATATTAGAAAATAATGTTGATAATGATATTATTGATCATTCATTAATAAGACAAATGAGTGATGTTGTCGAAGAAGTAGAATTAAGTGAATAATAAAATAAAGAAAATTATTTAATATTATTTTTATATTTAACAAAATAAAATTGTATTCACGAAATTAGTTTATACATTGATATTTTTTATTCATAAAAAATTATTATTATTTATTATTATTGCAATTTGTTCATTTATTTACAATGATAAAATAAAAAATAATTATATTTTTAATAATGACATTTGAAAAATAGATAAAATGTTAAACTTATAAAAATTTGTATTTGTAATAATTTCTTCTTTGGAAATTCCTTAAAGAAAATTGTCATGAATTGGATTTATTACATCAAAGATTAAATAATATACTTTTTATCAAATAATAAAACTTTTTTTAACAATTATAAATATTAAAAAATAAAGTTAGTTCATTTATTATTTTATGAAAGGATGCAAATTATATTTAATTAAATTTAATAACGGAAAAATGATAAACCAGTATAATAATTAATTTTAAATTGGTAACTGATATTTTTGAATATGGCAACTTCGTTACCACAGATTTTATTTAATTCACATGACTTTATATTTAATAATTCAAAGAGGAATAAAAAAAGAAGGAAATGATGTTTATTAAATGAAAAATGGATTAAAAAAAATTTGAATTTCGTTTATATGGAAATCATTATTTATATTATTTGTATATTAAATTATTTTGTTTATAAAATGTATAATCTGTGATAAATAAATAAAAATAATTAGCTTATTTCCTTGTAATATTTTGTTTATTAAATATATATTAAGTAAATAAAAATAATTAGCTTATATTATTTCCTTTCTCTTTTCCGTAATATTTTTAATTATTAAAAAATTTTAAAAATAAATAAATAAACAAATATTTATATTACTGATTTATTACTTCTTTTTTTCATTTATCAAATAAAAAATTATACAAATTAATGATATTTATCAAAAATTAAAAAAAAAAATTTATTTCTCTGGAATAACTGTTATATAATCAAGTATCTATTTTATTTAAAAGTGGTACGCTTTTTTATTAATCTTACTAATGATATCAAAATAATATATTTATTTATAAGCAGTGTATTTTTTATTAGCCAAAATTCAAATTTCAAACTAATTTCATTAATTTTTTTGTACAAAATGCTAATCCTGGAATTGAGCAACCAAGTTTAAAAGGGGTATGAGCCTGTGAAACAATAATACAATATGCTTTTTTCGAATGTGAAACAATACAATATATTATTAAAATTATTTTTTTTCTAAATAAATTAAATGTAATAAAAATAACACTTTATTAATCATATGAATTGCGAAAAAAGGAAAGGATTTTTTTTTGAAAAGGAAATTGTTTACATAGTATCACCTTCCTTATTCAAACAAAATATACATTAAAATAAAAAATCATAAATAAAAAAAAATCACTGGATTTCTGTTATACATGATAAGAACAATGGTTAAAAATTAATTGTTTGGAAATCAAGTATGATTATCATTTGTTTGATTAAGTAATTTAGGCATCAATTTTTATTGGTAAATTTAATTTTTTACTACAATAATTATTTTAAATCAATTAAGTATTTTAATATTTTGAATATCGAATATTAATTTTTGTTGGTAAATTTGAGTAATTACGTGATAAAAAAATTAAAAAAAAAATTGTGTAATTTGCAAATCAATTTTTATTTCATAAAATCAAATTTATCAAAAAAAAATTTGAGTAATTATGCAATAAAAAATAAAAATAACAATAATTAAAAATCTTTAATGAATAAGTAATTACATTGCTCTTAGATTAAATAAAAAAATGTTAAGCAAATAAAAAAAAAAATAAGGTTACATCACTTCAATGTTTTTTTATAAAAAAAAAATCAATTTGTTATTAAATAATTTGAATATCAATTTTTGTTGGTAAATTTGATTTTTACGAAATAACAATAATTATTTTAAATTTTTGAGTAATTACATAATAAAAAATAAAAAATAAAAATAACAATCAAAGATTTAATTTTATTTTAATGAAATAAACAATAATTAAAAATTGATTGTTTGGAAATTGTGTTGCATGATAAAAAAAAATAAAGACATTATTTCAATTATTATATAATTTGGATATTAATTTTTGTTGGTTAATTTGATTTTTACGAAACAACAATAATTATTTTAAATCTTTGATAAAAAATAAAAAATAAAAATAACAATCAAAGATTTAATTTTATTTTATTGAAATAAACAATAATTAAAAATTGATTGTTTGGAATTACAAAAATGTTAAACTGGTAAAAAAAAATAAAAAGTCATTGCTTCAATTATTATGTAATTTGGATATTCATTTTTGTTGGTTAATTTGATTTTTACGAAACAACATTAATTATTTTAAATCTTTGATAAAAATAAAAATCATTGTTTCAATTATTATGTAATTTGGATATTCATTTTTGTTGGTTAATTTGATTTTTACGAAACAACAATAATTATTTTATAAAAAATAAAAAATCATTGCTTCAATTATTATGTAATTTGGATATTAATTTTTGTTGGTTAATTTGATTTTTACGAAACAACAATAATTATTTTAAATCTTTGATAAAAAATAAAAATCATTGTTTCAATTATTATGTAATTTGGATATTAATTTTTGTTGGTTAATTTGATTTTTACGAAACAACAATAATTATTTTAAATCTTTGATAAAAAATAAAAAATAAAAATAACAATAATTAAAAGCTTCAATTTAGATATCTAATCACAATCAAAGATTTAACTTTATTTTAATGAAATAACAATAATTAAAAATTGATTGTTTGGAAATTGTGTCACATAATTATATTCGATTAATCTCTTCCTTAAATTACAAAAAATGTTAAACTGGTAAAAAAAAATAAAAAATCATTGCTTCAATTATTATATAATTTGGATATTAATTTTTGTTGGTTAATTTGATTTTTACGAAACAACAATAATTATTTTATAAAAAATAAAAAATCATTGCTTCAATTATTATGTAATTTGGATATTAATTTTTGTTGGTTAATTTGATTTTTACAACAATAATTATTTTAAATCTTTGATGAAAAATAAAAATAAAAATAACAATAATTAAGAGCTTTAATTTAGATATCTAATCACAACCAAAGATTTAACTTTATTTAATGAAATAACAATAATTAAAAATTGATTGTTTGGAATTGTGTTACATAATTATAATGGTAAAAAAAAATAAAAAATCATTGCTTCAATTATTATGTAATTTGGATATTAATTTTTGTTGGTTAATTTGATTTTTACGAAACAACAATAATTATTTTAAATCTTTAATGAAAAATAAAAATAAAAATAACAATAATTAAGAGCTTTAATTTAGATATCTAATCACAACCAAAGATTTAACTTTATTTTAATGAAATAACAATAATTAAAAATTGATTGTTTGGAATTACAAAAATGTTAAACTGGTAAAAAAAAATAAAAAATCATTGCTTCAATTATTATGTAATTTGGATATTAATTTTTGTTGGTTAATTTGATTTTTACGAAACAACAATAATTATTTTAAATCTTTGATAAAAAATAAAAAAATAAAAATAAAAATAATTAAAATCTTTAATTAGATATCTAACTAATCACAACCAAAGATTTAATTGAAATAACAATAATTAAAAATTGATTGTTTGGAAATTGTGTTGCATGATTATTATTTGCATTCATTTGATTAATCTCTTTCCCCTAAATTACTTATAAAAAATGTTAAACTGATAAAAAAAATAAAAAGATATTGCTTCAATTATTATGTTGGTTAATTTGATTTTTTATGAAATAACAATAATTATTTTAAATCTTTGAGCGATTACATGATAAAAAATAAAAAATAAAAATAAAAATAGTTAAAATCTTTAATGGATATATTATTTTTTTATTATACATTTATTATAACAATAAATAATTACATTGTTCATAAATTAGTTAAATAAAAAAAATATTAAACCAATAAAAAAAAATAAATAAAAATATCTACATTTCAATTTAGTAATACATAAAACTTTAATTAAAAATTAAACTATTATACTTCAAAGTTAAATCTTTAGAAATTAAACTTTTAAAAAGAATAATAAATATGCAGAAAATTTTATAAATTTTATTAATAAAATCTAAAAATGAAATATTAGATATTTTTACATATATAATAAATATTTACATATTCAATATAATATTTTACATAAAACATTTTTTATTGTCTATACAATAATAAAAAAATAAATAAAATAAGCAAATTCAAATTTTAATTTTTGTATGTTTTCTTACATATCTTAAAAATAAAATGTACATATTATATAATAAATATCGCAATTTAAAATCAGTTTTATAAATAATCTGCAAACAAATAGTTTTTATAAGACTAATATAGATAAAGAAAACAAATGTTAAGAATAGATTATCCTTTTGTGAACAAAACAAAGTGTATTATTAATTTGACAACAATTTATCACACAAATGAGAATCCTTTTCACCTTTTAAAGATATCTATAATAAATATTTCTACAGGAATAAAAAATTATGACCAAAAAACAATATATATTACATATAAACTAACATCTTTTAAAATTAAACTTTCAATACCACTACTACTTTTGAAATATTAAAACTTATTAACAATTAAAATTTCAGTCATCATAGTAAAAAAGAAATTGACAAATAAAATGAC
>PQFF01000212.1:1300-51732 GCA_003547095.1 Diversispora epigaea
TAATAATAATAATAATAATAATAATAATAATAATAATAACAATAATAATTCGAAAAATAAAATTTAATGAAAAAAAATACCATTAAGAAATAATCCTCTCGTTTCACCGTGACTTGCAACACATTGTAATAATGCCAAAGCATTACAAACACGATTTGATATTTGAGCAGAAAGTGCGGGTGGTTGTAGAAGTGGATATACTGAAACTATTTCTTGTAATAATGCCGCCATTACCCCTAAAAATATATATATATATACATATATATATATATATGTGTGTGCATATAGATATTTTATAATTAATTTTTAATTTTATTTTTTTGATGATCATATTTGTTATTATATATATATATATATATTTTAATGTTTTTTTAAAAAAAAAAAAAAAAAAAAATGTTATACCAAAAGAATGCCATAATATCAATGCCAGATCATCATATTGTTCTCGCTTTTTACTCAATTCTACTAAAGCCAATTCTCGATTTGCTGGATTGGTTAATTCAGTTATCAATGAATAAATTTTTTCTTCTTCTAATTGAGCCAACTTATGTTGATGTTGTATTGGTAAATTCATGGGTGCTCCGGCACCTGCTCCCCAAGGATCCCCAACTACTGGCATTCCATGAAGATTTGCTGCATTAACATGAAGTTGTGAAGATAAACTATTCGCGCTTCCTACATTCAAAGGATTAGGTGTAGCCAAGGCTGAAGCCGCAGCTTGTTGCAATTGAATAAATTGTTGTAATTGTGGGTTACTGTGATGAGCTAGTGAATGCATTTTTTGATTATTTTGATTACTTTTGATTGTAGATTATTCTATTATTTCTATTACTTCTATTTTATTATTACTTAGATGGTAAATAAAAAAAAAATAATATGGAACTCGGAGTTGATATTACGTTTTTTTTCTTTTATATGTATTTTTTTTTTTGGATTTTCTGCGAGTACAGTTGAACAAGAACAAATAAGCGAACTATTTTTATATAGATCAAAGCAGTATGCACGTAAAAAAATATTGGTTGTTTTAAGCTATAAAGATAATAAGTTCTGACTATTAAAAAAATCCGTGTAAACTAGGCTGGCTGGATAACACACACTAAACCTGTTGAATTTATTTGTTTTTTAAATTTGTTAACCATATAAATATCCTTGCACTAATTTAGAAATGTAACCCATCACGTGATACACTATTATATTCTTTGTTGCGATAGGTCGATCGTTCTTTTTTTTCAACGAAAAGTATCAAACGTGATATTTCTGGTTGTCCAATTTACAATCTGATTGGTCTATTTACAAAAAATCTTTTTTTTTTTTTTTTTTTAGATTTTCATTTAGATAATAATAATATATAAAGAAAAAAATTCCCTGATCGAATTTTTTTCTTTCCCAGTTTTCTTGATGATAAACTTGGCCGCAAAGTCTTAAATAAAATATTATATCCGAGACTTTGTGTTTTTTTTTATCAACTTTGACCGTAATAATTATATTTCATAATATCCATAATAAATATAATAAAAAAATAATATCTAATATATCAAATATATATATAAAATAAATATAAAATACATAATACGCGTAAATTTGAAAACAGTAAATAAACCTCAATGATGAAATATATTTTGGTATCTGGTGGTGTTATTTCGGGTATCAGGAAAGGAATTTTCGCCTCTTCGTTGGGAGTCTTATTAAAAACTCTCGGGCTTAGGGTAACAGCGATAAAGATAGACCCATATATGAATATTGACGCGGGAACCATGAGTCCTTTTGAACATGGTTCGTTATTTATTTATTTTTTTTTTTTCGTTGTTTTATGCCGAGTGAAACGCGTTGAATTAATATAGAAATAACTAGTACTAATAAGTTCACTTGTTTATTATAATAAGTTATAATTTAATTTAAGTTTTTTTCTTATCTGTAAGAAATTCTAATTTTGAAATATTCAATGATGCATTATGAAGATCGGGTATAGTATGATTTTGCAATTTAGTATAGAAAATCATTTTGTACAACTTTGTACGATTGCATTATTAAAATCGTACTAACTGTCAACTTCACAATTTCTTAAATGCATAATAAAACGTAAAGTTATTCATTTAACCTTTTTGTTTTCTCTTAGAACCTTTTCTTAAAATATATTCCACTTTAAACTTTTACAGAAAAAATAAAAATTTTAAATTCAATAAATTTTATTATAACTTTGAGCAAATAATTACGTAAATGGGAAATATATATTCCAATGAGAATGAAAATAAATATTAAAGAGGAAGAATTCTGTCAGTACTTGAAATCCGCTGAAAGGGGAGACAGCGATGCACAACTAAATCTTGGATATTGTTATCTCAATGGGATTGGAACCATAAAAGATGAAGGGAAAGCATTCCAGTGGTACCTGAAATCAGCTGAAGGGGGAAATCACACTGGACAAAGCAATCTTGGAAATTGTTATCTCAATGGGATTGGAACCATAAAAGATGAAGGGAAAGCATTCCAGTGGTACCTGAAATCAGCTGAAGGGGGAAATCACACTGGACAAAGCAATCTTGGAAATTGTTATCTCAATGGGATTGGAACCATAAAAGATGAAGGGAAAGCATTCCAGTGGTACCTGAAATCAGCTGAAGGGGGAAACCACGGGGGACAAAGAAATCTTGGAAATTGTTATCAGAATGGAATTGGAACCATAAAAGATGAAGGGAAAGCATTCCAGTGGTACATGAAATCAGCTGAAGGGGAAAACCACATGGGACAAAATGATCTTGGATATTGTTATTGCTATGGAATTGGAACTATAAAAGATGAAGAGAAAGCATTCCAGTGGTACCTGAAATCAGCTGATGGGGGAAACCACATGGGACAAAATGATCTTGGATATTGTTATCTCAATGGGATTGGAACCATAAAAGATGAAGGGAAAGCATTCCAGTGGTACCTGAAATCAGCTGAAGGGGGAAATCACACTGGACAAAGCATCTTGGAAATTGTTATCTCAATGGGATTGGAACCATAAAAGATGAAGGGAAAGCATTCCAGTGGTACCTGAAATCAGCTGAAGGGGGAAATCACACTGGACAAAGCAATCTTGGAAATTGTTATCTCAATGGGATTGGAACCATAAAAGATGAAGGAAAAGCATTCCAGTGGTACCTGAAATCAGCTGAAGGGGGAAATCACGCTGGACAAATCAATCTTGGAAATTGTTATCGAGAAGGGATTGGAACCATAAAAGATGAAGGGAAAGCATTCCAGTGGTACATGAAATCAGCTGAAAAAGGAAACCATAGAGGACAATATAATCTTGGAAATTGTTATCTCAATGGGATTGGAACCATAAAAGATGAAGGGAAAGCATTCACATGGTTTCTTAAATCAGCTGAAGGAGGAGAAAAATTTGGACAAAGTTCAGTTGAATATTTCTATAGAAATGAGATTTCTTATGTTAAAAAAAATAAGAGTAAATTAGAACACCAATGCGTTAATTGTGAAAATTTAAATCAACTAAATAATACATGTTCAGATTGTAAACTTATAAAAATGACAAAATGGACTAGTGGTAATTATGATGTTGACAATATTATTCAAATGACTCAATCAGATGAAAATGCAAATGAATGGGAAATTTGGAGATGGATTGACTATAGTAAATTGAAAAACATAAAATATTTAGCTGAAGGAGGGTTTGGCAGTATTTGGAAAGCAGAATGGGTAGATATGCCTGAAGAGGTACTTGAATTTTATAAATCAAATCAAGTTGCCTTGAAGAAACTTAAAAATTCACAAGAAATTAGTTCTGAATTTTTAAAAGAGGTAAATATTAAATGCATCAATGTTATCAATATTTTTTTGTATAATATATAATATTAATTTTAATTTTTTGTAATTATAGTTAACTGCAAATTTTCAATGTCGTGATAAATATGTTTTGCCAATTTTGGGTATAACCCAAGATTCAATGACAAAAGAATATGCAATAGTTTTGCGATATATGAAAAATGGAAATTTGAGAGATTTTCTTGATCAAAATAAATCATTACCTTGGATTGAACGATTATGGTTATTAAATTCTTTTATTAGGGGATTAAAAGTCATTCATAATAAAGGATTTATCCATCGTGATATTCATCCTGGAAATCTTATGATAACTGAAATACCTGATAATTCAAAATATAAATTCATAAGATTAGGAGATTTAGGACTATGTAGATTAACAAATGAAACCTCATCATCTGGAGCATATGGTGTATTGCCATATATTTCACCCGAGGTATTGAATAAATATCAATATTCACAAGCTTCAGATATTTATAGTGTTGGAATTATTATGTGGGTCATTTTGACAGGAAAAAGACCATTTGCTAACAGGGCATATAATGCTGAATTAGCTGCTGATATTTTCAATGGACTTCGACCAAAAACCAATAAATACACACCTCAATGTTATGTAGAATTAATGGAATTGTGTTGGCACAAAGATCCATTCAAACGTCCAAATGCTAAAACAATTTATGATATATCAGAAAACTGGATTAATGATTTTTTGTATAATAAGAAATCAGCAGATTCTCTTATGTTTTTAAATGCAGAACAAAAAATACATGATTTAAGTGAAGATGAAGATTTATCTTCTGCTGAAACTACTCATTCTGAAGCATACATTACAAGTAAACTTTTACCTTCTGATTTTAATAAACTTCATATAGATAATCTCAATTTTTATGGTCGTTAAATTTAATTTGTTTGTATGACAATATATCAATAAGTTTGTCAAAAAATTTAACCAAAATTTCTTAATTTATTAGCCATTTCCAAGTTATAAATTAGATTCAATTTGTTCAATTTTGTCTAGATTATATTATTTTTGAGAATTCTAGTTAATAATTCAAAAAAAAAAGAAAAAAAGAAAATGATATTTATCAAATTAATCAAAAAAAAAAATTTTTGAATTTTGTTTATATTTTATTTCTCCAGGATAACTGATAAAAATTGTTACGATAACAATATTATTTATATTATTTATATATTTAAATTAAATATATTTTGCGAAAAAAGATAATAAATAAATAAAAATAATTGGCTTATATTATTTCCTTTTTAAAAAAAATTTTAAAAAATAAATATATATATCTCGCAAAAGTAGATAATAAATAAATAAAAATAATTGGCTTATATTATTTCCTTTTCTCTTTTCCGTGAGGGATGTTATAATATTTTGTTTATTAAAAAAAATTTTTAAAAAAATAAATATATGTATATTTTGCGAAGGCAGATAATAAATAAATAAAAATAAACAATAAATAATAAATATTTAAACCGAGAATTTTATTTAATTCATATGTATGACTTTTTATTTGATAATTCAAAGAAAATGAAAAAAACGAAATGAAAAAAAAGAAATGGAAAATGAATCAAAAAAAATTCATGTTTCGTTTATATTTTTTTTCTCCGGAAAAATTGTTATGATATAACAATTATTTATATTATTTATATATTTATTTTATTTATTTATTTATTCCTGTGCATTTTACAAAGGTCGATAATAATAATAAAAATAATTTATATTATTTCCTTTTTTTTTCCATAATATTTTGTTATTAAAAAAATTTTAAAAAATAAATAAATAAATAGTAATAAACGATAAATAAAAAACATTTGAGCCATAGATTTTATTTTACTTCTTTTTTTCATTATTATTAAATAAAAAATGATATTTATCAAAATTAAAAAAAAAAAATTTAAGTTTCATTTTATTTTATTTACCCGGGATAACTTTAGTACATTTTTATATTATTGGTTTTTTTTTCTAGTTGAAATTCAAGTTTTAACAATTTCATTAATTTTTTTTATTATTATTTAAATATTTATTTTTATACTTATTAAATAGTAGTAATGAAAAGCATAGGATAATATGAAGATGAAAGAATTTCTTCAAAAGAAAAAAGTTCATCTTAGTAATTATCTAATTTACAATCTAAATTGTATAATGACACAAGAATAATAATTCTATAAAGGTTTGTTAATTAAAAAATTTTTCATTGAATTATGCTAATACGAAATTTTAATAATTTAGAATAAATTGACCCTATTAAATTATCATTTGGACTCAACTTAATAAATATGGAATTGGAATTAATATCAGTTTGTATTGTTTATACTTTAATGATTTCATTTAGAGTGATCGAGAATATGGAATTTTAATTAAATTCATTTAAAAAATAAATATCAATTGTTATTGTTATGAATAATAAGATGCACTTAGTGATCAAGGTAATGAGTGATCAAGGTAATGTTAAATAATTAGCGAAATATATTAAATTAAATTAATTATGAATTTATTAATTAAATTAATTTTAGGAATATGATAGTGAATATTGCGTAAATTATATATTAATTACACTCAATAATATAAATAATTATAAATATTATAATCGAGTATTATTTAAATGTGATTAAGTCGTCCACAAAACGACAAATATATATTGAAGATATTAATACGAAAATTCTATTTAACATTATCATATATGCTTAGAGCCGAATTAGGTATTTTATTGATCATTAATTTTTTTATCGATTATTTATCAAATTTATTTAATTCGTGATCCGGATACCAATCAGTGAATTTACATATAAATACAAGAATCGACAGTTTGCCACGGATTTATCTTTTTTAAAAAAATTTATATTGGTAAATGGATCACGAATTAATTAATTTAATAAAATTAGCTATTTTTGAAAAACGGGTTATTTGCTTTAAAACTGTTTATGGAGAATATTCCTTTTGAATAAAGAGTTAGATTTAATTAGCATAAAGTTCGGAAATTTTATAATTTATATTTGTATTAATTTATATTTTAATTTATATACATTATATAGCAAATCAACGAACAGATCTAAATTTTTTTATATATTTCTTATTTCTTAGACAAAAAAAAAATCCATGGAAATATTAATTATGATTTTGAAAAATGTTCAATCAACTCAAGATTTACATTCATCATTATTGGTTAATCGAATCTGGTGTAAAGTTACTGTACCAATACTTTGGGAATTAACTTTTGGTGAAGAATGTTGTATGGATTATATTATATGAAGTTGAAAAAGAAAGCATTATGTATTCGAACTTACATGTATGGATGCTCAAGCTAGAACTTTACTTACTCAAAATGAATTTGATTTATCTTCATCAACACCTCAAACCACTTTTGATTATCCATCATTCACTCATAAATTTATAATTAATAATTGGTTTATTTTATTTCCATATATTTACAACAAATTAATAGTCTAGATCAAGATGCTAGTAATAACAATGATGATGATCACGATGACAATGATGATGATGATGATGATGACGATGACGATGATGACGATGATGACGATGATGATGATGCTGATGATGATGATGATGATGATGATGTGTGACGATGATGATGTTTTCAAATCGAGAACGTTATTTCTTGAGATATGTAAATTAATAATAAATCGTTGCTCATTTTTGATTATTTCAAATTGGTGAGAGTTCACGAAAATTTTTCTGAAAATTTTCGCAATTAAAGTGATTAAAGTGATTTAATCGGCACAATTCATGACTAGTGCCCCAAAAATATTTAAGGAATTAGAAAGTTTTGCTTCGTCAATAAGATATGATGAAAATTTTGAACTGATTTGTCCACTATATGAATCATTAGCATTAATCTGTGATAATGTTTTAAATATAGATTTTGAATTTAATTCATATTATCTAATTACATTTTTAGCGGATCCATATTTCTTAGATGTAATAATAAACCCTAGTTTATGTAAATTAGCTAATGATTTAATTTTAAACTCTGATAATAAAAACAATATTATTTATGGTTCAATTCTATATACTCCACTGCAGGTATTAAGAGGAAAGGAATTTACAAAGAAGGGTGACATTTATAGCTTTGGTGGAATTATGTATGAAATAGCTACTGGAAACCAACCACTCGTTGACCGAGCGCATGATAACTATTTGGTGATTGATATATATAATGGTGTAAGACCAAAGATCCCTGATATGATGATAAATTTGATTCCAAAATGTTATCTAGACGTGATGTGTCAATGTTTTGATGATGATCCTTTTTAAACGACCAACTGCTCCTGAATTAACTAGTTTAATGAACGTAAACTACGTTCGTAAAGAATTTTTATGTGTTGATTATAATAGAGAAATAATGAATTATGAACAAAAATTACTTCGATCTTTATTTAATTTTCATCCTCAATCCTATTAGTAGACACATTTATACTCTATGAATTTCAAGATTAATTAAAAGATATAAAATCTAGAGAATGTGTGGGTATTATTATTTTAAGTTCAATTTAATTTTAATATATTAACAAGCTTTAAATATAACAACAAATGAATTCTGTTGATTAATAGTAAAAGAAAATTTTATTAAATTAATTTTTGGATGCAGCAAATGTTATTTTTGCCGACATAACAAACAGATCTGTTTATAAAAGAAATATTTTCTATTTCTTATTTCTTAGACGAAAAAAGAAAAATTGCAACCAAAATTTCCACGGAAATATTAATTATAAATTTAAGAAATGTTCAATCATTTCGTTCAACTCAAGATTCCATTTCGAAATCACTTTTGCCAAAAAAAATTCACACAGAGAAAGTCACGAGCCCGATGTTAGCAAAAAAATTTTGTTATTTGATTTTAATGATAATTAGCACTTCGGCCATACTTTATTTACAATTTTTTTTCTTGAATAAGAGTCTTAGCTATGTAACTAAAGGAGCAAATTTTATTATATTATAAATACAGTAACCCAACCTTGCTTTAGTCATAAAATATTTATATAAATTCAAGCTTGTATATAACAAATTGTACAATTCCAATATTATCCAGCCATGCGTTTTTGAATATCTCCGTGTATTATTGATTTTGGTTTAATGCCTAGTTGAACGTGAACACATCAAATGAATATTTGTTTATATGATAGCAATTAACAATATATCTGTACTAAAACTCTACCTTAGGGGCGGGTTAATATACAAATTAATGCTTGCATAGTTCTTTGAGATTTCTAGTGTTCGTTGTAATCCACGCGGTTCTAAATAAGCAGAATGCGAAGTGAAATATTTCAATTTATCAGTGTATCTAACATTATTTTGCTAAATAAATTGTTAGAATGTACCTTAAAAGGATAATTTTGTTCATACTTATATATACTTACATATGATGTTGCTTAAATTTCATGTAAATGGTCAATCGATCGCTCTTCTTTAAATATTTTCTTAACATTATATCCAAGTATAATAATATTTCCATTTGTTCGTTCCAATGTAATAAAATCCGGTGTATCTCTTGTGGGGCACAAATTTACTATAGTAGGTAATATACGACCTAGATAATAATAAATAATATAAATCAGCACTTTATGGGAATAATTTAAACTTCAATATGCACTTTCAAATATTCCAAAGGAGGTTCATAACACGAATCCTATGTGAAAAGCTTTCTAAATTAAATTCACAAATTATTTCAAACCTAACTTCTGAATGTTTTCTTCTTTTGTTTGACTGTATATTCACAGATTCAGACTTTGTCAAAGTAACAAAGGTAACAAGACTACCAGTAGCACGGTATGCAAGGAGGTGTGGAACATCCCCATAGATCCATTCTTTGAATTTCGTAGTTAATTCTTCTGAAGGATCTACGCTAGAATCTGCAGCCTTTTCTTCCCCACGAAAAGGACAAATATTTCTCACCAATATGACCATATCTGGATGATTGCGACCTGTAAATTTTTTGTCAATATACAATATATTTCTAACGATCAATCAGTTATTTGTTAAATTTACCTGTCGAGGTTCTTTTGTTAGTATTTCGATCGAATTTCATTGTTTCCAAACCTGCAAGATTTTTTCCAAATATTTCTATCGAATTTTTAATAATAACGTTCCAAAAAGCATGAAATGAATCTTCGTTCTTTCCAACTTGATGGAGGGTAAATTAAAGATCTGATAAGTTTCATAAATAACTCTGTATATTCCTTCTTTGTATTTTGTACAAAATAAGTGTCTCGTTCTTCTTCAGTTATACATTCTGGACCTTTAGTATATATTTGAGAATAATGAACAGGAGCAAGCAGTATTTTCATTTGAGACTTTTCATTAAGAACAGGCCTATCAGGAAATTGACTAGTAATTGGTCCTTTTAATAATATTTGATTTTGATGTTGATAATAATGCTATTGTTGAATAATTTGTGTTGTTGATTTTTTTTTCTTGCTGATGTTGATGATTTATTTCTTGTCGTTTATTTTCGTAATTTGCTTATTTTGACTATTCTCTCATTGTAGCTTGGTAATCTTTTTCTTGTTGTTGTTAATACCTTTTTAGGTTGCGTTTTGGATACTTTTGTTCAAATTTGATTTTGATTTTGTTCTTTGTTCAAACGAATCATTATCATTATTTTTTATAAAATTTAAGATTTTTAAAATAATAAATTTTAATACCTGGATTGAAATACAATTTTATCAATTTTTTATATAATAAATTTTTATTATTTTCTAAGTTGGATCTAAATGTTATAATTTTTCCTTTTTTCCCTTCCATTTACTTTGGTATTTTTTCATTATATTAGTTTTTTTTGTCAATTTTAAAAATCTATCTATTCTTTCTTTCCAGTATGTTCTCAATTGAGTCTGAAATTTCATCATATTCGTTAAAATAACTTTTTTGACGATAGAAGTATCTTCTATTAATGTGTTTGACCTTGATTAGTCTCTGGGTACAAGTTTCTTATTTTATATTTTTACAACTTATACTGATTGACATCCTGCATCTTATTCTATTTCTGTTACACTAATCTGCATGTTATATTTTTGTTTATCATTTTGGTAATCTTGCATCGTTGTAGTTACACACTGGATCGTAAAATGTGCCACGATCATTTTTTTTCAAATTTACGGATTAATTCCTTCCTTAAAATTTCCATCTCTTAAACAAAAAAAAGAAAAATGGCAACTAAAATTTCTACGGAAATATTAATTATGATTTTAAAAAATGTTCAATCATCTCGTTCAACTCAAGATTTACATTCATCATTATTAGTTAATCGAATCTGGTGTAAAGTTACTGTACCAATACTTTGGGAATTAACTTTTGGTGAAGAATGTTGTGTGGATGATACGAAGAAGTTGAAAAAGAAAGCATTATGTATTCGAACTTACATATCATGTATGGATGCTCAAGCTAGATCTTTACTTACTCAAAATGGATTTGATTTATCTTCATCACCACCTCAAGCAACTTTTGATTATCCATCATTCACTCATAAATTTATAATTAATAATTTAGTTTATTTTATTTCCATATATTTACAACAAATTATTGGTCAAGATCAAAATAAGAATAATGATAATGATAATGAAATCTCCACCAAATCCACCAAATCAAGAATATTATTTCGTGAGATCTGCAAATTAATAATAACTCGTTGCACATTTTTGGAAGATTTTAAATTGGTGAAAGTTAATGGAAATTTTTATGAAACTTTTTGTGATTGTAGTGATTTAATTTTTTCAATTTTCGATTTACCTGGTGCCCAAAAAGTATTTAAGAAATTAGAAAGTTTTACTTCGATAATAGGTTATAATGAACGGATTATATCATTATATGGATCATTAGCATTATTTTGTGATGATATTTTAAATATAGATTTAGAATGTTATTCACATTATCAAATGTCATTTTTAGAAAAACTTATTAGGGTTCAAAAACGTTTAGAAAATTTATCAATTTACGCTTGTTATCTAAATTGTAGTTCATTATTATGGGCTATCATTAGTCAAAACAAAACATTAAAAAGACTTCATTTAGATTCAGTATTTTTTTATGAGTTTGAGGGGAAGTCATCGCCAATTGGACAATTTACTTCACTTCAAGAACTTTATATTGAAGGTGGTTGTGGATTTTATAAATCAGGTTGGTTATTCTTGGCTTCATTATTTTCTCAATTAAGTAGTTTTCATTGTGTTTATACGAAAGTTGGGCAACCTCAAGAAATTATTATAAAAATTCTCGAAACGGCCAATACAAATTTAAGAAATATTAATCTGGAATTTTATTCCCAAATTGAAGTTGACATATTTTCGGCCGTTTTAAATTATTGTACAAAGATTACGAAATTAACTTTAAGTAAATTAAGTCCTGAACAAGTAATAGCAATATTTAATAATAATTTTAATAAATTAAGAAGATTCTCATTTAATTGTGAAAGATTTGGATTTGATGCTGATGAATTATTATGTCAAATGGGCGAGAATATACCGGAATCGCTTGAAACTATCAAAATTGGAATGGTTTATAAAAACCAATGGATATTCAGTGCTAATAGTTTAAGAAAATTTATTGAAGGATGGCGAGGGGGAAATAAAAAGATTATTATAAAATGTGCAGAACAATCGCAAAATTATATTACATTAAGTGATGAACATATTAAAGTAATTGAAGAATATGGGGTTAAATTTGTTTTGAAATAATATTTAAATATTATATTTCTTTTATTTGTTTAATATAATATCTGTTTGCATATTGAGTTATATTTTTTATTTTTAATATTTTCAATATTCTTAATGAAATAATAAATAATTCAAACATAAGTAATATCGTATTGTTTTATGGCTTAAATTTTTTAAATTTATTAAATTATTATATTGATTTTATTGTTAAACTTAGAATTAATCGTTAAAGTTAATTAAAAATAGTTAATTAAAATAAAAGTTTAATAATTTTACTTCAAAGTATTAATAATAATTGATATTGGTAAGTAATTTATTTAGATGGATCATCTGGAACAACAGAATCAGAAAAATCTAAATCTTTTATCGCACCTATTATAATTAATAGTTAATAATGAAATTACAATTTATATAAAAAAAAATAAGCGCATGGAATAAATTGACGAGTAGAAAAATATAAAGTCACATAACTTCGTTGCTAAAGTACTTCATTGAAGTGTTTCTTTGCTTCATTGTTCGTTGCTCTTTAATTTAATTTTGATTCATCACAATAATTTAGTAGAATAAATAAATAAATATAAACATAGATATCTTTCTTATTCTCTAATTGTTTTTTCTTTCCTTTTTTTTTTATCCATGTTTATCACTTCTTAATAATTCAAATCTAAAATGTTTAATGAAGTTAAAATAGGTTAACGAGTTTTCTATAAAACAACACCAATTTCGCGAATCATCACTTTGACTTTACATTTGACCCAATTCCAATTTTAATTTTTATCTATTATTATTATTTAATTAATCGCTTATAAAGAAGAATAATAAAAGGATAATTTCGCTATTCATTAATCTATTTTATTTATCTTATTATTTATTATTTGAACCAATCTAAGAAAACTTTATAAAAATTCTGTGATGCGCATACAATTCCAAGCTTCTTGTTATTATCAATTTGAAAAAATCATATTCTATTCGTAATGTAATTTATAATGGATAATAGATTACCAAAAGGTTAATGCTATTTATAATAGTCAGGTCATCAAAGTTTTAAATGCAATGATTCCATGAATCAAAGAAGTGACTTTCGTGATCTAAGTTTACATTTTAATAATGCATTAATCTCTTGTCATCTTTGGCATCTAGTTAACATACTCTGTTTGAAAGAAAAACATAAAATAATTTATTTTTGTACTCAATTTAAGAAAAAATTTATTTACTAATTAAAAAAATAATTGTTTCTGAAATTTTAGTTTTACAATTTTTTCCATTCATACTCTCAATCTCTAACTACCCAAATAATTGCAGTGTGTGATGGGATAATTTTCTAACATTTGTTTTGTAAAAGTTACAAATTTTGGGAACAATTTTATCACAGAATTTCAAAAATATAAAATATTATCTAACTAATAATTCTCTTTTATTTTACCACATGAGTTTATTTTCACTTTCATTTCATCTTTTTACCAAATATTCAGTTTACATATCTGCCGATTAATAACATTTAGCACAAGCAACATGTGAAACACCTTTAATCCAAAATAAATTCAATATTCATAAGGGAACCACTTTATTAAGAAAAAAAGACTGTTTACATTTCTTAAATTATAAATTATTTATTAATGCTAATAAATAGAATGCGAGAACTCACATAAAATAGTTGCAGTTGATGAGCTTGTATGATCTGGTTTTAAAAATATGGTTGCAAAAGCAGATTTGTATCCTTTGATCCTTTTTTTCATATTTAAGTTTAGAAAATGTACAATATCATTTTTCTAACATAATATTGCATATTTTTACTTGTCAGCTTGACGTAATTAATTTATACAAATTTATTTAATTCCATTGACATTATTTACTTATTTAATTAATACTATTATATTTACGAATATTTAAAAATAAATTACACATATTTCTAATATGATATAACAAAAATTCAAAAAATTGCAATAAAAAAATTCGTTTATTAATAAACAAGAAATAATTGAATGGGAATTAAGAAATAATAATAATAATAATAATTACATACTTTAAACAACCAGACATAATAACTTTTCTTTATTCACTACAAATTTACGCGCGTTATATAAATATATATTATATAAAAATAATAATAATACTATCTTATTAAATATTTATTTACCTTTCAGAATAGACCACGGTACTCGAATGAGGCCTATTAAATGGTACTTCGGAACAATCTAACCAACAAATTTTTCTTTCTTAGGATTTTCAATTAATAATATTATATTATTATCAGTGGTATTAATATTTATTAATTACATAAATATTTACACAAATCTTTTCAAGTAATAATATTTTTTGGAGTCCATTTCATTCTGCTCATTTTCTTCTTTACTATATTCTTTCCTTCATCTTGTTCTTACCTTAACTAAATTCTTTTCCTTCTTCTCCACTATATTCTTCACCATATGCAAATTCTTTATTTTCTTTTTCTCACGGTAGTCGGATTTCTTTTTCCGTTTCTTTTTTTTAATCCTTTCTTCGTGGCTACATCTGATATTATATTTCTTTAACTTCTAATCTTTTTCTTGGGATATTTATTTTTGAAACTTCAAGTGCCAAATGTATTAATCATCTTTTAATATTTCATAAATTCTTTGGCTCACATTTTATATAATAACTAGAAACAAAAGTCCAAATATTATTAGGAAATATTCCAACGTGTCGAGTGTAATTATAAATATTTGAAATTCCCAAATATCATAAAAACTTCCATTATTACAAATGTCCACTTTTAAATTAAATAAAGTTTTTGTATCCCAGACAATTAATCCTCCCAAGCCCAAATCATTATTGTAAACGTGAATCGTGTTGGTATTAATCTATCACTTCTTAAAAAGTCTTTCTCCCTTGATAAATAATGCAATTACATCCAAATGATGTACTGTATATTGAATGAACATAAGATCTCGCTTTGATTAAATATTTGAAATGGACCTAAGGGTATCCTATGCAAAAGAAACTAGAAAAGTACTAAGAATTCCCAATACATTGACAGACTACAAATAATAAGAGTGTGATTAGAACTTCCATTTCAAATAATCAAAAACAACAAATATGTTTATATTAGAAAGTGGAGGGAAGAAGTAATCTCTTTGCAAGATGTGGGATAAAGAGATTGTAATTGGTTCTGAAAAGAAATAACAGTAAAAAATAAGGTATACAGTCAACTCACTCTACAACGAATTTAGTGGCTGGGCCAATCGGACCTTTGTTATAAAAAAATTCATTAATCTTATAATGAAATTCAAAAAAAAATCAAGTATAACGTATAACGAATATTTTTAGAAATTCGTTATTTATTTTATTAATAAACTAGCGGTCATGAATTAGGGGGAGCTTTGAGTAAAACATATCGGTATGTCAAATACCATTTTGGATTTATTTTTTAAGTAATCATTTTCTAAAAGTAATTACGGAATTTCTGTTGTTTATTCTATGACCATATTTTTTGAATTATTAAAATAATTTTTTTTTTCGATATTAAAGATTGAAAAAGGACTGTTAGAAAAAATGGGTGTTTTGGATATATTTTATGGAAATATAAATTTAGAATTATAATTTATTATAGAATTTATCTTAGAAAAGTTAATAAGATCCATTTTATAATTAATTTTGTTGTTTTATTTAATTTTGTGTTTTTTTAACAACTTTTGTGTAAACAATTCCTTGAGCTAGTGGGAATGCAACTATTACATTTTCATCATCGAGAACAAAAAGAGAATTAGTTAAGATCCTTTATGGTAATATGTTTTTATTCTTTTAGGTCCATATAAAGTTTTTCTTAATTAATAAATATAGAAAAGTCGAGGATACATTTCAGAGAGTTTAACGAACTTTTTTTAAGGTATATGACCAATTATAATCAAAAATTATATTAGAACAAAAAGAAAATTGGTTAAAATTCTTTATGGTAATATATTTTTATTCNTCATTTTCTAAAAGTAATTACGGAATTTCTGTTGTTTATTCTATGACCATATTTTTTGAATTATTAAAATAATTTTTTTTTTCGATATTAAAGATTGAAAAAGGACTGTTAGAAAAAATGGGTGTTTTGGATATATTTTATGGAAATATAAATTTAGAATTATAATTTATTATAGAATTTATCTTAGAAAAGTTAATAAGATCCATTTTATAATTAATTTTGTTGTTTTATTTAATTTTGTGTTTTTTTAACAACTTTTGTGTAAAAAATTCCTTGAGCTAGTGGGAATGCAACTATTACATTTTCATCATCGAGAACAAAAAGAGAATTAGTTAAGATCCTTTATGGTAATATGTTTTTATTCTTTTAGGTCCATATAAAGTTTTTCTTAATTAATAAATATAGAAAAGTCGAGGATACATTTCAGAGAGTTTAACGAACTTTTTTTAAGGTATATGACCAATTATAATCAAAAATTATATTAGAACAAAAAGAAAATTGGTTAAAATTCTTTATGGTAATATATTTTTATTCTTTTAGGTTTTTGATTTTTTTTAAAAAAAAAAGATATAAAAAAATAAAATTATAATTTTTGTGTAGATTTGTGCATATTTTTTTAAAAAAAGTTAAATTTTTCTTAATTAATAAAAAATTAAATATAGAAAAAGTTGAGGAGCATTTAGAGAACTTTCAATTTTTTTTTTAAAAAAGACATAAAATTATATCATGTTTTTATTCTTTTAGGTTTATGAATATTTTTTTTTAGAAAGTCAGATTTTTCTTAATTAATAAAAATTAAATATAGAAAGTCGAGAATACATTTCGGAGGGTTTAACATTTTTGTCTAACTTTTTTATTAAAAAAAAGGTATACTTAAAAAATAGTCATAAAGTATAAAACCAATTATAATAAAAGAGAATTAAAATTCTTTATGAAATGGTTTGCCGCATTTTGTTTACTAACTTAATAAATTTTTTTTTTTTAAATCAACATGTATGAACCCAAAGTTAATATTAAAACAAATAAATTATACTCTGGGAAAAATAAAATAATAAATAATTATTTTTTTTTTAAATCAACATGTATGAATCCAAAGTTAATATTGAGGTAGGGATGGTAGGCGCAATACGAATTGAGCCAGGAATTTAGCCAGATTTAATTTAGCCAATTGAGCCTAGAATTTAGCCACGGCGTAATCAGGCGCAATGGCTAAATTCTGGCGCAAAGGCTAAATAATGACGCAATTCTGATTGGCTGGCGCAATTATAAAATTTATTAAATAATTATTTTTAAATTTTTAAAAATAATTAATTTTAACTTTAATTTCAAACCAATTTCACATAACTAGAAGCGATTTTCTACTATGATATTCCTATGACAGATCGAAAGATCTGGTTCTTAGCTACAAGATGATATATATTTCATTTCTGTAACATTAAAATTGACCAAATTATAGCTATTTTAAAACAATATATTAAAATATTTTTTTTTTTTTTTTTTTTTTGTAAATGAGGTCTTGCTTTATTTATAATATGTTGAAAAAAAAAGCAAAGCAATTTTACATATAAAAATAAAACTAACTAAGTTTAAAACTATCGTTTGACCAACCATTCCTTCGGCAAAATCCGAAAAACCTACCAGAGCAACCTAGTAAGTTACTATAAAAAAAAAATTTTTTTTTTTTCTATTTAAATGTTGTTACTAACATTTAAAAGTCCCCACCTACAAAACTCCTTAAGGAAACAACATCCTTCACCGCACAAAAATTAAAAAAAAGAAAATTTCAACTACTACTCCTAAACTCCTAAAGAAAACCACGTTCCACCCCTCTGTTTTTATTCACGTGACCATACGCACCGATTCGGAAATTATAATATTTCACCACCCATATTTGCAAGTAAACTCGTTTATATTCTTCCAGCAAGGAACATATTGGTAATAACAGCCCCGTGTCAGTCCGGCCAGTATTGTCATGGGACATCTTGGGACATTTTGGGACAAAAATAATTTTTTAAATTATAAAAAATTCCATTATAAAACTTAATTTAAGTCATTAATTAAAGTTATTTAGAATTGATTTTTACATATATTTATAAAGTTTTAATATATCTTTATAAGTCCAATAAGGATAGAGACAGTGGGACATGGGACATTGGGACAGTAAAAAAACCTAGGGACATACAAAATGTACAATACTGAGTCCGGCTACCTCCCATTAACATGGTATTCGAGCTATAAAGTTCTTCCAGTATGTATTGTTGGTATTTGCGGTATACCTGCCGCCCAAATTCAAAATCCAAATGCCGAAATCCCAAATGCCGAAATCCCAAATTCCAAATCCCAAATTATAATTAGTATCTTTTGCCGAAATCCCAAATCCCAAATCCCAAATACTAGTAATTTGTGCATTTTGGTGTCCCAAATCCCAAATTATTTGGGATTTGGGCAACACGTATAATTTGCGGCAGCGTCTATAAATTGGTATCAATAACGAACCGAAGTCCTTCCAGGAATCCGCAGTGCATGGCCTCGGTTTTCGGATATTGGTCATTCCAAAAGGAATGGATCCCCGCTCTATCCTAAGTCCCCGTCTATAGAGGAGCAGACCTGTCCATCGTATTACGCTGGTTTAATGAAACTACCGTTTCTTCCAGATTCATAGGGCCCCGACGTTGTTTACCACCGATATAAGGGATTCATATTACAATTCCAGTAAAGTTTAAGACTACTATCAAAAACCACAACTCAACAACTAACCCTCTGCTTATTTACAACAACTCACACCCCGGCGACAACTAGAATAAACATCACACACCTCTGTCCTCCCACAAATCATCACATCCCCTGCAGCACCCACCGATTATCCCCTTATGTATCACCATACCACACTTTTATATCAATGCGTCACCCCTTGATCGACAAGATCGACAATCAGGGTTAAACCGAAATTTGAGAATTCCCCAAAAACCATCCAAATACATGAGAAATGAAAATTCGTGACGCAGACCCTTCCCCTACTCAAGGAAACCAAATAGCCCCATATGATATCTTTAGTTTTCACGTTCATCCAGATACTTATGTAGACGACGAGGAGGAAACTAGTCCTTAAAAAACCTGAAATCCCTATCAGGTCTTATCCCCAAGCTTTCTCCCTGAGCTTATACGCCCAGTACCACCCAAGTACATAACCCTCCGTTGTTTACGTTTCGTTCAAAAGAAAACAGAACCAGCTCAACAGCGCCAACGTTCATAACTGTTCAGGTTGAAGCTACTCCAGTAGTTTAGCCTTTTCTGATCTGAGTAAAGACCTCCGCACTAAACAAGCCCCCTAGTAGTTACTTAGGTTTTTACTGTGGAACCATAAGTGGAGACCGAGAGAGAGAAAGAGTTACAATACACAATATACAATATACAATATATTAAAATATTAATATTGGTAAAATTAATTAATAATTTTATCTGATAAACCTTTTGTCACGTGACCAAAATTGCGCCAGCCAATCAGAAATTGCGCCTGAATTTAGCCAGAAAAAAATTAATTAGCCTTTGAGCTAGAATTTAGCCGGCGTAATTTAATTAGCCTTTGAGCCAGAATTTAGCCAGAATTTAGCTGGCGCAAAATTAATTAGCCAAAGGCGCAATTATTGAGCCAGCCTTCATATCAATTTAGCCTTCCACCCTTATATTGAGACAAATAAATTATGCTCCGGAGAATATAAAATAATAAATAATAAATACATGTTAATTTAAAAAATAATTATTTTAATTATTAAAAAAATAATTATTTTACAAAAAATAATTATTAAAAAAATAATTATTTAAATAATTATACGAATCCAAAGTTAATATTGATTCTGTGAATAGGAGAGATCTAGACAAATAAGTTATGCTCTTGGAAAAATAAAATAATAAATAAATATTTTTTTTAAATAATTATATTTGTCAATAAAATCAATCATGACAACAATAATGTAGTGATTTGTTTTTCACTGAGTAGAATTATAAAGTTCTCCAGGCACCGAAAAGGAAAATTTGCTTATAAAGATTTTGTGGTTGTAAAGATATTGCCTCCGTTTCAGATAAATTTTTTTATACTTTCTTGATCATGACTTTAACAGAATCCTTGGCAACAAGGACTACATGCCAAAGTCTCATATATTGCATTTTCAATCCCTAATTTGAAAAAATTACTTAACACATTCCATAATCACACTTAATTATGATCACTGTTCAAATTATATAATATAGCATTAATATAGTCGTATAACATAATGTTTGTAATATTATCATTTAAAATAAAATTAATAATATTTGTAAGATTTATAATATTTAATACTAACCCAAACCGTTTAGATTCTTAATTATATTAGTTATACGTGTTGCCCAAATCCCAAATAATTTGGAATTTGGGACGCCAAAATGCACAAATTACTAGTATTTGGGATTTGGGATTTGGGATTTCGGCAAAAAATACTAATTATAATTTGGGATTTGGGATTTGGGATTTCGGCAAAAAATACTAATTATAATTTGGGATTTGGGATTTGGGATTTCGGCATTTGGATTTTGAATTTGGGCGGCAGGTATAATATTAGTATGAATTAATTTTTCTTCTATAAAGATGAAAAATTAATAAATTAGTAGAAAAAAAAATTATTTTATAGGTTGAGATGAAATACTAAAAGTATATACAACAGATGAAAAATTTTTTTATTATTTTTTTTAAAATCATTTTTTTCAAAAAAAAACCCAGTGATCTGTCTTACATTAGTGTCACTCATCACTGCTTGCCAGATCACATAAAGAGATATATATAAAATTATCAGAGGTTTTTTTATTCCATTTCAGGCAGGCATTAAGAAAATGATTTTTGCGGGCCGTTCCAAAGTAACTACCAGAATTTCTCGCAGATGCATGAGACATCCCAATCTAGACAACTGAAATTTACAAATTCGGCCATAATTCAGTGAGACTTTTCACATTCAGACAACAACATCCAAAAAAAAAAAACTCAATACGTTGTTACCGTAGTAATATTGTAGTATACGTTGTTGACCGTGACTACCTTCGAGACCAAAGTCAGGGTAGCAAAGCAACTATAGCAGGGATTATATATTATAAAAGGACTATAATTAATATATTAAAGTTGGGATGGTAATTGTACGAAGGATTTTATTAATGTAGTTTCTAATGTCGAAAGAGGCAGGTGTGAGTTTTTTATACAATATACAAGCAACAAATGCTTAAACAATTAACAATTCACTAAGAATTATTATCAAATAGTTACTAAGACTTTATTTCTTGAGCTCGATCCTAATCAGAACTGTTTTTACATCTGGGCAAAAATACCCTCTATTTATAAGAAAATGCTAAAGTATCGCAAATAATAATTAATAATCTAAAGAACATTCTGGGACTTTCTATAATTTTCCGGTACGATTATTAAACTATTTTCTAGAGATTTTACCAGAGGTTTTAGCGGTTTCATCAGGGTAAAACCTCTTATCGCGTAATGTTACACATTACATAGGATCTACTTTAGAATTTACATAAACAATAAAAACTCTAAATGTAATACAAATATCGAAATAATGAAATAATACATATATAAATAATAATACCAATAACTATATAATGAAGTAATAAATAATATAAAATATAAAAATAAAAATAGGGTTAACAACGTGTTGCCCAAATCCCAAATAATTTGGGATTTGGGACGCCAAAATGCACAAATTACTAGTATTTGGGATTTGGGATTTGGGATTTCGGCAAAAAATACTAATTATAATTTGGGATTTGGGATTTGGGATTTCGGCAAAAAATACTAATTATAATTTGGGATTTGGGATTTGGGATTTCGGCANATTTTATTAATGTAGTTTCTAATGTCGAAAGAGGCAGGTGTGAGTTTTTTATACAATATACAAGCAACAAATGCTTAAACAATTAACAATTCACTAAGAATTATTATCAAATAGTTACTAAGACTTTATTTCTTGAGCTCGATCCTAATCAGAACTGTTTTTACATCTGGGCAAAAATACCCTCTATTTATAAGAAAATGCTAAAGTATCGCAAATAATAATTAATAATCTAAAGAACATTCTGGGACTTTCTATAATTTTCCGGTACGATTATTAAACTATTTTCTAGAGATTTTACCAGAGGTTTTAGCGGTTTCATCAGGGTAAAACCTCTTATCGCGTAATGTTACACATTACATAGGATCTACTTTAGAATTTACATAAACAATAAAAACTCTAAATGTAATACAAATATCGAAATAATGAAATAATACATATATAAATAATAATACCAATAACTATATAATGAAGTAATAAATAATATAAAATATAAAAATAAAAATAGGGTTAACAACGTGTTGCCCAAATCCCAAATAATTTGGGATTTGGGACGCCAAAATGCACAAATTACTAGTATTTGGGATTTGGGATTTGGGATTTCGGCATTTGGGATTTCGGCATTTGGATTTTGAATTTGGGCGGCAGGTATATATTGTAGTAGACATATTTTAATTATTATTATATATTATTGACTTATATTATTCTATTATTATATTTATAATTAGTTAGTATTTATTTATTTATTTATATTTATTATTTATATTATCTGTAATACAAAAGATAAATTGATTTACAAATATGTAGTTGTGTAGTATAACTGTATCCTGTAATAGATTTACCATAGATAGTAGTAAATTAATATGTAGATCATATATTACAAGGATCCAAAGGACCTAAAGGATCCAAAGGACCCAAAAAATAGTTATATAAAGGATGGATTTTGGCTTGAGTAAAAGTCAGTTCTGTTTAGTTTTAAGTTTGAGTTTGATAGAATTAGGATTCTATCTTTTAGTTAGAAAACTTTTTGTAACTAATTTATTTGTAAATTAGTTTCTTTTGTATTTGCAATTACTATTGATAAAGGTTATTATTATCTTGAAATTATTAGTATTATTATCTTGTTAAATAATAACCAAACCCTTTGTATTGAATCGTCTACGTTATCATTTGGAGCGCTGTCTCGTGATATTAATAGTTAACATTAATCAATACACTTATTAACAGTAGTTATTTAACTTCTAGAACCTACCTATTAGTAGTAGTTGTATCTATTTTGACTAATAGTTTCCTTGAATAATATCTCTAATATTATTTCAAGAGTTCCTGTTCATCCCACGTGTTTATTAAGAAGGATAAACCTCCGTTGGTAACAACGTGACATTTAAACATAGGCAGCGATTGTTCCATTTTCATACAAAAAAAAATCAAATCGTTCCATTTTTATACAAAAAAAAATCAACAAAGATTCCCCCCTCCCAACAGAGACAGCAATTACTAGAACAGAACAGTGATCACCCAAATACAGCTATCTATTTCCAAAACGGTACGAAAAAAAACCTCCAATAATTTTTGTTTTGTTCTAAATCGAAATTATAATTTTATTAATTTGTTACTATTTATTACTATACTAAATACAATATATGTATGGCAAGCCAGCGATCTTTTGCCTTTAAAATATCACTAATCATTCCTTCACTAACTTCATATTCATTGGCTAAATCTTTATTTTTGTGCCGCTGTAAGCAACTTACGTTTGCTTTTTGGCATTTCAAAGAAAAAAGATACAAAAAATAAAAAAAAAAATATTTTATTCATTTTTATTATAAATTATAGATTGATAAAGATAACTTCCAAAATTACTGTTATTTGTAACGATAGGAGTTGTAAATACCTCCTTAATTTTCATTATAATTATTTGAAATTTTTATTGAAAATCCTTTGTTATACAGAAAAAAAATTCGTTATAACTATAAAATTCACTATATTTTATATATATGACCACCAGATAAACTTCGTACAACGTTATAGCATAATTAATTAGACAAATTCATTATATCAAATTTTTTTTATTATAAAAAAATTGGGACCTTATCAAATATCCGTTATATCAAAAAATTCGTTATATCAAATTCGTTGTAGAGTGAGTTGACTGTAATGATAAAAATATAAATATAAAAATAAATAAATTTTTTTTTTCATTGTACTCGAATTATGGGATTTCTATCATCAGTTAACTTAATCAATCACACTCCGACCGTAACGATATTTCTGGACGACCATTTTATTTTATTCTTAGATTATCGATGAGTGCAATGTTAAAAAAAAAAAAAGCCATAAAAAACAAAAATAAAAATCATTAATTTAACATTGCTGTCTTTTGTATTGTCTGGATTAAGATTTTTCAAAATCCTTCAATTTCTCAAGAACAGATTCTTTATTAATTTATTAGTCAAATTTACTTAAATGAAAAGATTCAAAATAGTACTTCACATAAAAAAATTTCATGCCAATCTTTCTCATTTGAATTCAAATATTTATTTATTTATTTTTTTTAATAAAATATATACATTATGCAAAAATAAAAAATATGACAGATAATAAATATAGATAAAAAATCAAAAGTAATTCATCTGACAAGATTAATTAACGAATTATAATGCAAATAAACCAGAGTCAGATTTAAAATTCTACATTTTATAATTTTTTGAAATAAACTGAAAAAAGTTTACTATATTTAATGAATTTAAATGATACAACATTTATTGAATTTTTAACAGAATANAGATAAACTTCGTACAACGTTATAGCATAATTAATTAGACAAATTCATTATATCAAATTTTTTTTATTATAAAAAAATTGGGACCTTATCAAATATCCGTTATATCAAAAAATTCGTTATATCAAATTCGTTGTAGAGTGAGTTGACTGTAATGATAAAAATATAAATATAAAAATAAATAAATTTTTTTTTTCATTGTACTCGAATTATGGGATTTCTATCATCAGTTAACTTAATCAATCACACTCCGACCGTAACGATATTTCTGGACGACCATTTTATTTTATTCTTAGATTATCGATGAGTGCAATGTTAAAAAAAAAAAAAGCCATAAAAAACAAAAATAAAAATCATTAATTTAACATTGCTGTCTTTTGTATTGTCTGGATTAAGATTTTTCAAAATCCTTCAATTTCTCAAGAACAGATTCTTTATTAATTTATTAGTCAAATTTACTTAAATGAAAAGATTCAAAATAGTACTTCACATAAAAAAATTTCATGCCAATCTTTCTCATTTGAATTCAAATATTTATTTATTTATTTTTTTTAATAAAATATATACATTATGCAAAAATAAAAAATATGACAGATAATAAATATAGATAAAAAATCAAAAGTAATTCATCTGACAAGATTAATTAACGAATTATAATGCAAATAAACCAGAGTCAGATTTAAAATTCTACATTTTATAATTTTTTGAAATAAACTGAAAAAAGTTTACTATATTTAATGAATTTAAATGATACAACATTTATTGAATTTTTAACAGAATAGAAGAATTAATCATATCTCAAGTCATTTATTTATTGTAAACATTCAACAATTTTTTCTTTATAAAATAATCAATTTTTTTATATTATGTACTGTAAACGTAAATTTATTTATTAAAGAAACTATAGCCATAATCATTTATACTTAAAAATTTGAAATAAATTCGAATTTGAAGAATTTACAGAAAAGTTATATAAAAACAGAATCTTGTAAAAAATTAAAACTTACTAAATTATAAAGTAATTATTCTTCATTTGAAATTATTTAATTGTATGTGATCGAAGTAAAGTGAAAAATCTACAAAACATTCATTAAAATGTTCAACAATTTTTCTTCGTTTAAAGTCATCTGTTTATTAAAAATAAAAATTAACAAAAATAATAAAAATAATTAAAAATTTTTTATAGAATTAAAATTTAAAATTACTTTGATCTTTAATGATTTCTTCTTCTAATAATTCATTTAAAAAATGTTTTTTAGAATTTTCCGCACTTGGATTATGGTCTGAATTTTCGAAATTATTTTTTTGATCAGGACTATTTAAAAAATTATCAATAATAAAGATAATTAGTTAAATCGAACTGAATTATATAAAAATATATAAAATATAATATAATTCTTACTTGTAATCCATTATATCAAAATGATCATTGGAGAGTAAATAATCATTAGAGGATATATCTACAGAAATAATGTATATTAATAAAATGAATTATTTCATTTTAAAAGCTATTGGAATAATTAAATACCTGTTCCTGTTGAATTAATAGTTTCTAACATGGAATTTAACGATGTGCTATAATATCTAGAATTGGGATGTTCATATCCTGGATTTTCCACAAATGACTTTTTTGTTTTGATCATTTCAAGTCATTTTTTTTCAGCTTCAACAATATCAAAATATGAGTAACAACATTCAAAAAGTTCATTTAATTCTGGTCGTTCAGAAGGATCAGAATTCCAACATCTTTTCATTACATTTGCCCAACGTTCTGGTGTATCTTCTGTGATTTCTGGTTGCTTTCCATCTAAAATATCTAATATAAGTTTTGGTCCATGTTCTTGATCATGAAATGGCCTATGTCCTGATGTCAATTGCCACATGATCATTCCTAAACTATAAATATCTGATGCATATGAATATGGTTGATATTTAAATAATTCTGGAGCCATATATGGAATTACTCCATATATTTGAGATTCTCTTGAAAGATTTGAATCAATATTTGCTGGTTGACTAAATCCTAAATCTGAAATAACTGTATAATTTGAAAAAAATTGGGTACCAATACTCTTATAAGCAAGAATGTTACCACTATGTAAATCTCTATGTATGATTTCCTTATCATGAATCCTTTTAATTCCTTTAAGGACACTATGTAAATAAGATGTTTTAGTTTCCCATGAAAATCCTTCGAAGTTTTTATGTATATATTGATGCAAATCTCCATGTGGTATATATTCTAAAACAAAAGCATAATTTTTTGTTTGTGGATCCTGCGTTACTCCATAACAACGAATTACGTAATTTTTATCAGGAACAGAAAACTGAAATGTATGTTTCAACTATATTTTTTTAAATGCAATAAATAAATATTAATAAGTTAAAATAATCAATAAGAATAAGTAAATGATTATTACCTCACCTCATTTAAAAATTCTATATCCATATTCTGTGAGTTATTTAGTACTTTCAAAACAATTTTTTGTTTTGACGACTGCTTAACAGTACCTTTATAATTTATGCCTTTATTAAGTTTCCAAGTAGCTTTAAAAATTTGACTGAAACCACCTTGCCCAATTTTCTTTAAATCCTTAAACTCTTCAAAAGGAACCCATGTTAAATATGGATCACCATTTTTATTATTTGGTGACTGTGTTCCTTTGATGAAACTATCAATGTTTTTTTTGCCACTGTTAACAATTTGAGAATTCATGCCATGACAATAATAACATATATTTGAACTATTAATGCGACTTCTACGGTTGCATTTTATACATTTGATATTTTGGCCATCAAGTTTTCTTGTAAAAAAAATTTCAGTCATTTAATTCAAATAAAATAGAACGGGGAAACTTATGAGTGATCCAAAAAAAAATCCTCTTATTTATATTCATTGAAAAAACATTTAAGGAATTCATTTGTCGAACGTTGAGTAATTCTATGTTCAGCATAATATTTACGGAGATTTACACCTAATATTTCCCGATGTAGAATTTATCCTTTTTAACAACATTCGAAAGAATTTCTTGATTTACAATATATTTTCCTTTTTTATAAATTTTTATGCTAAATTTATCAAATGTATTTTTCGATGTCGCATAAATAGAAATTGTTATTGTTGTAATTTTATGTTTTAATCTTATTCACTTAGTATTCGAATTACAAAAATACCTTTTAGAAAGCACAACGAATTATGATAGAATGTTCTATGTATTTATGCATATTCATCTTTTTTTCATATAGAAAATTCCGAAAGCGTATTCTTCTGTACATTCTACGAGAATATTCTTTTTGAGGAAAAGAATTCCAAGCCTCCGCAAATCAATATAGTAACAAATTGTTATTTTTCTTAATTTTACATTTTTACTTGATCTGACAACTTCTATTTAACTGTTTCTTTATTGGATTTCAATAATGCACCGATTTATTTATTTAATTTATTTTATTAATTTAATTTAATTTAATTTAATTGATTTATTATTTTTATTTATTTATTTAATTTATTTATTTAATTTATTTATTTAATTTATTTTATTAGTTTAATTTATTTTCTTATGGCTTTTCGAAACTGACCTGAGTTCTTCCGGTTTGTATATAATAACTTTTATCATTTCTACGTATGATTATTTATGCAATAGTTAATAAATTATCATAGGCATAAATATTATGTAATCTTTAATTATTATTATTATTTCTATTATTTTAATTATTATAATTCCATTCATTTAAATCCTACATTCCATTTATTTACATTTATTAATCTACACATTCACACCTGCACTGCATTGTGAATTAAAATAATATATATATCTATAAATAGGTCCCACTACTTGAATCATTTGAAGAATGTGCAATTCAAATTTATCATTACACTCCGCAAGATGAGATAGATATAGATAAAGGAATATTTGTTTATTCGCTAATAAGAGTGATCCCAAAGAACTTTTTGATTACAAGAGACCATTAAAAATCGTGAGAATAACTTGAATAATAATAATAATAATGCCTCGAAAGGAGATAATGATGGATTAATTAGAGGAAGTAACAGTTGACCCAACTAACTCGACAAATTCAAGAATTCACGAATAACGAATTTCATTATCAAATAGATCTACCCACGGGATTAAGTTTAAGTTTTGATCAATTGGAAATGAAAAAGGATAAGTGAAATTATTTGAAAACAATTATCAGATTCGAAAAGGGAAACTTGAGATGTTAAGTAAAGGTATAAAATATTTATATGGGGAATTTAAACTCCCATGGAAGAAAAGATTCAACTTTGTGATGATAATTTGAATGAAGAGTGTTTAAGAAAGTATGTTCTATTGTTAATTAATTAATTAATTTATTTATTTATTTATTTATTTTTTATATTTTAGTTAAATCTTGAGTTTGGACGTTTAAGTGAAATTATGCGAGCTATTACTCAAAAAGATATTTAAGAAGTACTATTATTATCATTATTTATTATTTATCTTTATTTATTCATTTTTGTTTATTATTTTTTATTTAATTATTATTTTTTATTTAATTATTATTTTTTATTTAATTATTATTTTTATTTAATTATTATTTTATTATTTATTTTTTATTTATTGTTTATTTATTATTTATTTATTATTTATCACCATTTATTATTTTTTTTTTATAATTTACTGCACAATTGATTGATCTTTGGGATAAATGTTTGGTTCCTTAATATGAACGTGATGAATTCTTCGAGCTTACAAAAGAGTAAGTAAAATAACATCTAATAATAATAATATAATAATAGTAACTTTTTATTATTATTACTATGATGTTACATTTTTAATTTATTTAATATAAGATAATTAACTTTTTATACTTTTTATTGGTTTTAGTTGAATCTGATGACGAAGTATACGAATTACTTTCACAAGAAGTATTTCGTCTACACGAAATATATGCTAAATGTGTCAAGATTTATCGCGGATGTTGGAAAGACATGCCTTTAATCGAGGCAAAATTATTATTTCTTTATTTTTTTTTATATTTATTCTTCATAAATAATAATTTGCTATCATCATTATTATTATTATTATTTTATTTTAAGATTTGATATTTTTTTTTACAAAGATGGTGTTTAATATTTTATATTTTTATTTTATACGATGGAAATGGAAATTTTTATTAATTTTATTTTTTGGTTTTTTTTTTAAAAAAAAAGAAACAAATGAATAATTAAAAAAAATGATGAATCTAAATTACAATATAACTACTTCAAAAAATAGTAGTCTTGATGATCTTTTTATTTCTTTGTTTTTATTATATTATGAATAATTATTGAAAAAAAAAACGTCAGATATTTTAAAGATTTAATATATTAATAAAAATTTAACATTCGATCTTTAATATTTTTGGGAATTTTTTTTGTATGTTATAATAATAATTAATTTTAACAATAAAAAACCCTTTTTTCAATTCTTAAGAAATAGGTTTACAATATATGTATGTGCTATNTTTATATTTATTCTTCATAAATAATAATTTGCTATCATCATTATTATTATTATTATTTTATTTTAAGATTTGATATTTTTTTTTACAAAGATGGTGTTTAATATTTTATATTTTTATTTTATACGATGGAAATGGAAATTTTTATTAATTTTATTTTTTGGTTTTTTTTTTAAAAAAAAAGAAACAAATGAATAATTAAAAAAAATGATGAATCTAAATTACAATATAACTACTTCAAAAAATAGTAGTCTTGATGATCTTTTTATTTCTTTGTTTTTATTATATTATGAATAATTATTGAAAAAAAAAACGTCAGATATTTTAAAGATTTAATATATTAATAAAAATTTAACATTCGATCTTTAATATTTTTGGGAATTTTTTTTGTATGTTATAATAATAATTAATTTTAACAATAAAAAACCCTTTTTTCAATTCTTAAGAAATAGGTTTACAATATATGTATGTGCTATATTTCTTCTTTTAAGATTAGTTAGTATCACTTTTAATTATCAATTAATAAATCATAATTCCAAAATCCAATAATCAACAACCGTTTATTAACAAAAATTGTTCCATACAAATTAGAATTAGTTTTGCATGAAACTAAAGATGGGCCTACTATTATTTTTTTTATCATCTGATGAATGTTGCACTGCTCCAATAAAATTTGTTGTGGTGAAGTTAAAGGAACTGATAAAATTATTGGAGTTTATAATGGTAATGGGATAATACTTATAATTGTATGATAGTTTCATTTTCTCATCAAAAAATGGTAATCAATTATTAGCAACACTGAATGTGCAATTCTTAATGTATCCAAAAACAATCGAGATACCAATGGACTATATTTTGGATATGGTTTTTTTTTTGTATAATTTTGCACGTAATTTTAATTAAGATGATGCTAGTTCTGCAATATTAATAATTATTATGAAAAACGTTTTCCATTGATAATTATGAAGTGCTTAAAGTTGTTAGAAAATCTTGAACAATGAAAATAATATTTTTATTTTATTATATTTGTTTTGTTTGCTTCCCTTAGCGATTTGTCACTTGACATAAAATATAATATATATAACGAAAATAGTTTTTTAATTCTTTATTAAAATAAGATGAACGAAGCTGAGTGCGCGGTGAAGGATTTTTTTATTTTATTCTTGATCAACTTCAATAATAATATTGTGTTCTTCTTTAACATTAAGAAGCTTTGAAAAGTCTTGAGATAACCTTCCCAAAAATTTAAATAACTTTTATTCAAATTTAAATTTCTTAGAAATACAAACCATAATGTAATCAGCGTTTTGTTTATACACTAACAGTCCCACTAAGCAAAACTCGGAGAAAATCCTTACAAACTACTTTTATCTATCAGAATTTTTGTGAAAACACGGATTCATAAATTGGAATATCCAGTCTTTGGCGTCGAAGAAACTTTTTTCGGAAGAGGGACAGCTGCTCTTTTTCGGATATTTTTCTTTTAAATAAAATTGTACATTCATTCTTTCGAAAAGAAGTTTAAGCTTTTAATTTTAATATAAGAATCTGATCTAGATATCAATCGTGCTAGCGTGTCCAACATATCCCATATAATATTAATCGAAATTTATGAAAAAATAATTGAAATGAAACAAATATCTAAAAAGTTCTTTTTTAAAAAAAATTAATCGGTTGCGGTACATAAAACATCTCGCATTTTATATTTTTTACTTTCATTTTCATTTTCAAATAATAAAAAAAACAATACAAATGTAGAAATAATGAAGAAAAAAGAAAAAAAGAAAAAAAGATATAAAAACACCAACAAAAAAAAAATTTAAAAGCTATGAAAAAATTATTGAATTGAACTTGGATTATAATAATATAGAAAATAAACTTTTTTTTAATTATAAAGAAAAATAGATCCTTATTTTTTAAAAAAGATAGTATTATTATTATCTTATAATCTGTTAGTTCTTCTTTTTATTTGATAATTCTTGATAATTCTTGTTTTATTAAAAGATATTGGATAAGTTTTTCATCTGGTCCGGTATATTTCACAATTGATTTGACGAATTGCAAAATTTTAGATTTGCAAAAATAATTATTTCATTAGACATTAGTTTTAAAATTAATCATAAAAAAAAATAAAAATAGAGAAAAAATAAGAATTTTTGATGAAGTCGACTCTGCTGCTATTACCTAATGACCTCATTCAATTTGAAGATAATTTAATCAAGCTCATCAACAGTAATAACAACAACAATAACAATTTCAAAAACCAACACAATCAAACCATTTAACAACCAACCATCAAATTTAGCAATAAAATCGTCAGATTTTATCTTTAACCAATCAATTGTAAACAAAAATTCAATTTCGACTATGGAAAAAAATGTTCTTTGCAAAATTTAAAATACAAATTCTATTTAACCCTAACTAATTAATACTATGGTGTTTAACGCTAGTGGTATGTTCCAAAATTTATCATGATTTCATTGAGAATTGATTTAAAAAGCTAAAGATGAATAAAAAAAAATTTTTTTGTCACCTACGAATTACATATAATTGTAACCGAAAAAGGAAAAAAATAGATTTAAACTTTTAATTATTTTAGCATTAGAATTAAAATTAAAATTAGATTTAGAAGAAGTAACTAAAGATATAGAATATAATTAATAATAAGTGTAGTGTGATGTTTGACAAAATCTCTATATAATAATACTAGTGCGATGGGTGGCACTTCGTGCCACCCTATCTTATTTATGCCGATCCATATTATTGTATTACAAATGATAATCATTGTGTTAAATTTTGGTTTCGCGGATCAGTCTTTAGGTGGATGCAATTTTTTTTAGTTTTTTTTTTAGAAGGGTGATGGTTTTCTATATTTTCTTGAAAGGACAACTATTTTTTGTTAAAAGCAAGCATTGCCATAGGAAAATTTATGCTAATCAATAGATTTACGGAGAGGTTAATCTAACTGAAATTCGTGCAACAAAATAAAGAAATTTTAGTTTGATGAAATAAACGGGTTGATAGTGTGCGTTATAATTTGTGCCAAATTTGTATCATTGTGATTAGTTTTTTTGAGTTCTTTGGGAGGTGAATATTGTGAATTTAGTTATGTTTTGTTTTATATAATATGTATAGATGTTGTACTAAGAAATTTTTTTGTGATGTATATTTAATTTAGTTTAGGAGAGGAATTATATCATTGTGATTAGTTTCTTGAATTGAATTTGTTATATATGGGATGGACGATCGTGCACGCGGCAATTTCGGCATTAGCTGTTGGTTGTTGTACTAATAATCGAGCCTGTGGATAATTCATATTACGTAGTTGATATAAACCCTGAACGAATGGATTTATCGCAGCTAATTCTTGTTCAACAATGTTAACGATATTCTGATCTAGACTACGTCGATTTGCATCACAATTTTGAGCTTTAGCATTGTATACAAACCAATTAACTGGATAGCCTTTTGTATTAGCAGAGTGGATCTGATGGTATGCACGACCGTTAATAGCAAAAGCATGTGGATGTGGTAAATGAACTACACCACCTGTATAACCAAATGTTGTAAAAGAGAAAAGTGAATTGTATTGACGGCTAAGATGACTGAAATTAGTAATGGCATCTGACATGTAAAGATTTTGTAAAACAGGTGGTAATGGGCGCAAGGGTGGAATTACACATTTCAGTACCGGATTGCAGCAAAAATTTTTTGGTTCTAACGGGAGAAGTTGTGACCGCACCCCGAGCATATTCGGTTCCATTTATGAGAATAAACACGTGTACAGTTATTGTTTATAATCGATAGTTTATCTCACCACAATGGACAATTGTTAAGTTTATTTCGACCTTGACGTGTGTAATTAGGTTTTTGAATGTTGTTTTTGGTTATTTCTTTGATAGCTATGTTACGTTTACGTTTACTTTGACTTTGACGTATAAAATTAGATTTTCGGCAGCGTGCATATCTACCCATAGTTCTATAAAGAAAAAAAATTACGGTTCTAGTTACCAAATTACGTATTACTTGTTTATTTATCGTCTTTTTTTTTATTATATAATCGTTATCACACTTATTACTAACCATAACAAAAAACACATTAAAAAGATAGTAAAAAAGTAAACTCTTTGTGGTAAAGAGAACTATGATACATAAGGTATGTGTTCTCTGTAAATGTCAAACCACTAATCATTATGATGCAATTGAAGCAAGTTTAGTATTGACCCTTTTACTTGTTCTCTTTTCAAAGGTTGCTCGCTATTTGACCATGTTAAAAAAAGAAGAAATTCTCCATATCTTGTTTTATTACACAAATTTCAATTCGATTGACTCCTTCGTAAATCCTTGATTGGCGTAAATTTTCATACGCCAAGGCTTGTTTTCATTGATTTACTCGTCTAGTAGTTTCTTCGTAAGATTTTGCCTTACTATTCATTTTATTCTTTTATCTGCAAAAAAAAAAAGTTAAAAACGATCGCTCACATCAAAACACCCGTGTCACACGAATTTCAATTCTATCGACTCTTTCGTAAATCCTTTGATTGGCATAAATTTTCATACGCCAAGGCTTGTTTTCATTGATTTACTCGTCTAGTAGTTTCTTCGTAAGATTTTTTCTAGATTACTCGTTACTATTCATTTTATTCTTTTATCTGCAAAAAAAAAAAGTTAAAAATGATCGCTCACATCAAAACACCCGTGTCACACAAATTTCAATTCGATCGACTCCTTCGTAAATCCTTTGATTGGCGTAAATTTTCATACGCAAGGCTTGTTCTCATGGACTTACAGCATCATGTGCACGGTATATTCACCAATCAAATCACGAATAAAGAACCAATCAGCACCCAGAAAAAAAATCATTTTATTTTATTATATTATTTAATTAATTACCTTATAAGAATGATGCAGGTCAATCAATAAATTGTACAAGAAATTGTACAACGGAGGTTAACTTCTATTTTGCAGTTTTGAAGTTTTCAAATAATAAAAATGACCTTCAAATTTTTTGATAAATTATCTCAAGATTTTTCAGAACTTCTTAATGACAAAAAAGAACATAATGTTGTCATCGAAGTTGATAAAGAAGAAAATATGAAATCGTTTACTGCACATTCAGTTGTCTTACGTTATCGTTCATCTTACTTCGATAAAGAATTAGAGAACGCTACTACGAATAAAAATAATATCAAAACTATTATTAAACCTAATATTTCTGCTAAAATATTCGAAATTATTCTTAAGTAAGTAATTAAAAATTATCATTACACTAAANGTAAATCCTTTGATTGGCGTAAATTTTCATACGCAAGGCTTGTTCTCATGGACTTACAGCATCATGTGCACGGTATATTCACCAATCAAATCACGAATAAAGAACCAATCAGCACCCAGAAAAAAAATCATTTTATTTTATTATATTATTTAATTAATTACCTTATAAGAATGATGCAGGTCAATCAATAAATTGTACAAGAAATTGTACAACGGAGGTTAACTTCTATTTTGCAGTTTTGAAGTTTTCAAATAATAAAAATGACCTTCAAATTTTTTGATAAATTATCTCAAGATTTTTCAGAACTTCTTAATGACAAAAAAGAACATAATGTTGTCATCGAAGTTGATAAAGAAGAAAATATGAAATCGTTTACTGCACATTCAGTTGTCTTACGTTATCGTTCATCTTACTTCGATAAAGAATTAGAGAACGCTACTACGAATAAAAATAATATCAAAACTATTATTAAACCTAATATTTCTGCTAAAATATTCGAAATTATTCTTAAGTAAGTAATTAAAAATTATCATTACACTAAACATTAAGTTAATTATATTGTAATAAAATAAAATACATTTCATTATTTCTTATATATTTAATTTAGATACATCTATGGTGGAATTGTTAATATTGAAAATACAGATACCAAAACCATTTATGAATTAATGGTTAATGCTAGCAAATTGGAAGTTAAAGAACTATCAATAAAATTAGAAATTTATCTCATTGAATCTAAAGCTTCTTGGTTAAGAACTCATTTCTCCCTAGTTTATCGTTTAATCTTTGATGGTAATGATTTTGAAGATTTGAAAAATTTTTATAATGATATTATTGTAAAATATCCAAATTTAATTTTTGAATCAGAAGATTTTACTTCACTCCAAGAAACAGCATTAATTTCTATTTTGAAAAGAGATGACTTGAAAGTCAAAGAAATTAAAATTTGGGATTACGTTATAAAATGGGTATTTGCCTTCCTGCTGCTGATCCTGTTAAGAAAAAGAATGGATGATTGTTGGGTTGATAATAAGATTCTCAGCAAGTAGTAAGTATATCATGAATTGATTAGGTGATAAGAGTAATTTATTATTTTTTGAAAGAAATGTTGTCAGTGATAAGTCTTGACAATTGCATATTAGAAATTGAGCTATATTATTTTATAATGTGACATCAGGAATTAAATATAAACGTTCTAGTGCGTCCAAAATACACCGATCTATAGCGTCCTACGAACACCACCTACGTTCATATAGCGTATTAAATATGCTGTTCTAGTGCGTTCTCCAAACGCTTCGTATATATAGCGTACTAGAACGCACCGTTCTAGTGCGTTCTCCGAACGTTTCGTATATATAGCGTATTAGAACGTACCGTTCTAGTGCGTTCTCCGAACATTTCGTATATATAGCGTACTAGAACGCACCGTTCTAGTGCGTTCTCCAGACGTTTCGTATATATAGCGTCCTAGAACGCCTCTATATAATTCCGGATGGATGTGACAAGTAGAGAATTAATTAATTCTCAAAAATAATGTTGTTTATACTCGTGAAACTTGATGTAGAGTAGTAATGGAAACTCATGTTGAAGCCTGGCTCTAGACATAAAAAAGTTTCCATAAAATTCAAGTTCACTTTCTGCAGGAACTTTAATTAATAATTGATAATAAAAAATGGTTTTGTCATCTTTGATAGTCGAATATTGAAATTAAACTAAAAGTTTTTTTTTATTTAACAATGATTCTATTTTTTGATTATGCCAATAATTTTGAGTTTTTGGAATAGTAGGTATATTTTGAATTTCTGTGATATATTGAATATATTAATGAATTAAAACTGTGACAGTAAGTCTTTCAAAATATTTGTCATTTGAAGCTTCATAATAAGGATCTAAATATTGCTCTGTGAACTGGATGTATTGCTTGAGTTCTGCAATTTGATGCTGATGAAGATAAATAATTTATAGAATTGTGACAAGCTAATTTCCTAAAGATAATAAAATTCCCATTCTTTGTGTGTTTAACAGTATCTTGTTTTATTTTCTTTTTTTTTAAGAAATGTTATTTCTTTTACCAGAGACAAAGTTTTATTGAAATGGGAATATTTTTTCTTTTATGTAAAGATTTATTAAAAATTTCTTTTTTCTATTAATGTTAAACATATAATGTAAGAGGTACAATTAAATGTTGCCCAAAAAAGATTGTTTACAAATTTTTTAAATGTGATGAAACTAATAATTAATATTTTATTTTTTAAAAAAAATTTAATGCTTAGTCAGAGTTCAAAGATGTCAAACATTGTAGTTAAATGAAATTTTTGATTATGATGGGAATTATTTGTATCTTTAAAGTTAGGTATAAAGAAATCATTGAAATAAGGTTTGGAAGATATAGAGATTTTTATAGTGATTAAGGATTCCAGGAAAAATTAAGAGGTGATTAAGTGAAGAGGAAAAGATTGGCATAGCAACAGTACAGTATTATTTTTTTAATTATTTATAAATATTATTAACCATGATTCAATGATGTAGAGTTTTTATGGTGAGGATTTAAATGAAGAGGAAGAGGCAGGTAATAAGAATAATTACAATTAATTATTTTATTAATTATTTTATTCAATACAAATATATCATAGTAGTATAATATTTAATGAAATCCTTGCTCTTTGTATTCTGATGTATTATCAAAAAATTTTCACCAAACTTTATTAACCTATCCTATATTAAACAACTTTATAAACCAATATTTAAAGAATTTGCTAAGAAATTGATAACTGAATAATTGCAACAAAATAATATTATAAAATTATGTTTTTCTAAATTTCTTTTTCTGNAGTTAAATGAAATTTTTGATTATGATGGGAATTATTTGTATCTTTAAAGTTAGGTATAAAGAAATCATTGAAATAAGGTTTGGAAGATATAGAGATTTTTATAGTGATTAAGGATTCCAGGAAAAATTAAGAGGTGATTAAGTGAAGAGGAAAAGATTGGCATAGCAACAGTACAGTATTATTTTTTTAATTATTTATAAATATTATTAACCATGATTCAATGATGTAGAGTTTTTATGGTGAGGATTTAAATGAAGAGGAAGAGGCAGGTAATAAGAATAATTACAATTAATTATTTTATTAATTATTTTATTCAATACAAATATATCATAGTAGTATAATATTTAATGAAATCCTTGCTCTTTGTATTCTGATGTATTATCAAAAAATTTTCACCAAACTTTATTAACCTATCCTATATTAAACAACTTTATAAACCAATATTTAAAGAATTTGCTAAGAAATTGATAACTGAATAATTGCAACAAAATAATATTATAAAATTATGTTTTTCTAAATTTCTTTTTCTGTTGAAAATAATTCAAAAAATTTCTAAATAAATAAATTTAATAAAAAATAATTTAGGTTTTATTCACTACACAAAGAAGAATCATTTAACAGGCTTATATGCACTTACTTATTCTATATCACTTATTTTTATTAATTCACCACTTCACTCATATCCTTGGTTAGTGAAGGTATTTTTCACTATTATTTTCATTATGAATAAAAATTAATACTATTAAACTATTATGATAATTTCTATTGTATAAATATTATATAATTATCAGAGGAACCTGCTTAACTGAAATAAATAAAAATAACAATAATAAAAATATAATAATATAAATCTATTTTGAAATAAGTAATAAGTTTTGGGACAAGACTTTTAATTTCAAAAAAATTTAATTTTATGTTTTGGATGAAATAATACAAGATCAGAAAATCAAAATTTCATATGTTTTGGGATAAGATAATCTATTTTTGGATAAGAAAATCCATTTGAGATAATGATTTTTTTTTAGGATTTGATAAAAATCAGAATTTCATGCATCACCTTAACAAATCCATTTCGGGATAAGATAATCCATTTTGGAACAAGGTCTTTTTTTTTGGATTTGGCAAAAAATCCGGATTTCATATGTTTTTGAATAAGATATTACATTTTGGGATAAGATAATCTATTTTTGGATAAGAAAATCCATTTTGAGATAAGATTTTTTTTTTTGGATTTGACAAAAATCAGAATTTCATGTATCACCTTGACAGATCTATTTCGGGATAAGAGTAATTTTTTTTGGATTCAAAAAAATTGTAATTTTATGTATCACCTCGACAAAACAAAAAAAGATTTTAAATTTTATATAAGGTCTAGTGCTAATAATTTATGGTTTAGCACCTATTATTTATGGTCTAGTGCAGATAATCTTTCACTTCTTTGGACGAAAATCTTTCCTTTTTTCCCGAAAAGGAAAATTTTCAGATAATTTTATATCTATTATAACAAGAGGTCTTCATGATAACTCATTTGATTATATGTTATTAATAATTTTTTAAATTATTATTAATTATAAAGTAAATGATTTTAAGTTTAATTAAAATAGATATATAAATTAAGTTATTTTATTGGTAATAATTATTCTAAATAAATACATATAATTGTTTTTTTTTTTAGTTTTTCATTTATGATCAGTTTAAAAGTATATAAAAAAGAATATTAATATTCTATGATGAAAATTGAAAATTATTAATAAAATATTATAAATTAACAATTAAGTTTTATCTGTAGTCATTATCATGGCATTTGGGTAAAACAAAAAAAAATGACATGTTATCCAGAGGACCACACAAATATGTAAAGATTTAATGGAACCTTTTAATTGTTATGAACCTAAATCTTATTTTGCAATTTTAAAACTTTAATATCGCTGTCAAATAATAAGACATTTGTAATTGATTTTTTTTTTGAGATTCTTTATTTATTTCGAAAGGCAAGGCAGAATATTTAAAAATCGGTCATTAAACCAATTATAATACTAACAATGCCAACTATTTTTCAAATAATATAAGCACTTTACACATTTAGATGGGAATGTATAATGTATTAAAGTTGATAAATATTTTTTGAAGTTGACGTGAATTTCGTAGTTGCAGAAATGGCAAAATTATTCTTAAAAATATAATTTATATTATTTTCTCGATTGATTTATTTTGTGATGATTTATTTTTTAATGATTATTATTATGAATGAATTAAATATAATATACACATATGAACACGTGATCCATTCACTTTTGACATATTCCTCCTTCCCTAATTTCTCTAGTTTCTTTTAAAACCAATCAACTTTGATTTTTAGATTTCAATAATTTTAATATTTTTTTTAACCAACAGAGCCTCGCTCCAAGATGTTTATTGAAATCTTAAAAATAAATATACAATTTATAAAGCAAGTAATTACATAAAGGAGCTAAAATATAATCTACGGCACGGCCCATCGTTGCTCTGTAAACCTGAGAAACTGATTAGCCAAGGCCCTGTCAGTTAGTTTTAAAAAACGAAATTTTCGCATAGTAAATTGTTGTATTCAGAGAATTGTTGATTTCAATTTTTACAACAAATAATAATACTTCGACTGTATTGTTCATAATCACATTCCAACATCATCACTTTTAATACGTAACTGTGGAATGCCATTGCATTGTTATAGATTCAAATCTTTTAAAGAAAAAAAAATAAAAAAATATTGATTAAATAATTAAAATAATTGCTAATGATGATTCTAAATTATTTATTGTCGGTGTGCATATAGATAATTCTTCAAATAATTAAATACGAGAACAATAAACTTTTCTGATAAAAATCTTTTTTTGTATTTAATTTTTTTAAGAATATATTTATATGAATTCAGGTTTTCTGGTGACTTATACTTGCGATACATTCTAATCACACAATCTGACAACATTATTTCCTCCCTTGGGCAATTCCATACATAATGCTTTCTTTTCATCTTTGGTAGATCGATACCATAGAAATAATAATTTGCAAGGCTATATTATCCACCACATGTTGGATGGGTTAAAAGAAGTGACAGAAAATAATGAACTTATAGTTGAAGCAATTCCTTCCTTAAAAATCATAGAGAATCGGATTACAAGATTTTCTAGTCGGTCAAATAAAAGAACAGGCGGAACAATTTCTATGATAAAGATACATCAAAAAAATTCAATATAAAAATAAATAAAAGTTCTTACGACAAGTCTCGTTAGCATATTATTTATTATAATTCATATATTTAATGGAATAAGTTTTTGTATTGTTCGAAAATAAAATCTAAACAAGTCAAATATTATATTTTTTTATGTTCATCACAAAATTTGAATTTGAGTACAAATATTAGAAAAGAAAAAGGGTTATTTATAAATTAACTTCATCAAAAATATTTTATTATTCATCAACCTTAGATAGTTTTCTTTATTATATTTTAGATAAAGATTACTAAAAAGAATTAGTTCTATCGATTTTTAAAAATTCTACACAACGAAAAATAGAATATTCATCAATAAATTCATGTGGTTTATTATAGAAAGCCCTACATTATTGTCTTCAGCATTATTTGTCCAATGAATATTTCTAATATGTGTTTTTCGATTTCTTCTAATCCATTTAATGTTTATTTTTTGTTCATAATCATTCCTGATGAAGAAAAGACTAAAATAAACAAAAAAAAATGGTTCTTTATTTTTTTAATTTTTTTTTAAAAAATTCAGATTGATTAATAAAAAAAATAAAAAGAGATAAAATAAAAACCAGATACACAGCATTTAAATAATACGAATACGTAATTATAATTTATAATTATATATAGTTTACTATCAATTCAATAAGACTTTCACTTCGTTCTTCATTCTTCATTTTCCTCATTTCTTTTTTTATTTCTTTCATCTCGACAAAAAAGAAAAACAAGCGAAACAACAATCGATTTCTTTGCTTATGTCACAGAAAAACTTACAAAAATAATAACAATAATAATAATAAAAACTTTAATACTACCCCAAAAATTGCGATTCAAGTTTGAAACATAAAAATATTATGAGTAATATAATTAAAAATATTAAAATATTTCTAAATAATTATATATAATTTAAAAGGACTATAATATTAATAATAATAATACACCTTTACCTTGCAAAAGTCAATATGCAAATTTGCATAAAATTAAATTTACAAAAAAATATTTACAACTATTATAATGAAGCATTTTAGGATCTTGAATTTGAAATACATCATTCGAAAGCTAAGAACTTTTCTTTTTTTATAAGATTNGAAGAAAAGAATAAAATAAACAAAAAAAAATGGTTCTTTATTTTTTTAATTTTTTTTTAAAAAATTCAGATTGATTAATAAAAAAAATAAAAAGAGATAAAATAAAAACCAGATACACAGCATTTAAATAATACGAATACGTAATTATAATTTATAATTATATATAGTTTACTATCAATTCAATAAGACTTTCACTTCGTTCTTCATTCTTCATTTTCCTCATTTCTTTTTTTATTTCTTTCATCTCGACAAAAAAGAAAAACAAGCGAAACAACAATCGATTTCTTTGCTTATGTCACAGAAAAACTTACAAAAATAATAACAATAATAATAATAAAAACTTTAATACTACCCCAAAAATTGCGATTCAAGTTTGAAACATAAAAATATTATGAGTAATATAATTAAAAATATTAAAATATTTCTAAATAATTATATATAATTTAAAAGGACTATAATATTAATAATAATAATACACCTTTACCTTGCAAAAGTCAATATGCAAATTTGCATAAAATTAAATTTACAAAAAAATATTTACAACTATTATAATGAAGCATTTTAGGATCTTGAATTTGAAATACATCATTCGAAAGCTAAGAACTTTTCTTTTTTTATAAGATTTTATAAAGAAATTTTAATTAAAATAATAATTTATTAAAAAAGAAGGATTTATATTTAGCTTTTATCATTTCATTATTTATTAGAAGTATATTTGATATATAAAACTTATAGTAAAATTATCAAGTGATAAGAACATTTCAAAGGTCATTTGCCAACACTACTGAAATGTTAGAAAATCCAGTAGTAACAATAATAAATCTTTTTCTTCAAAAATTTCTAAGCAACAAGAAAGATGCAGAATTACATATTAAATTCATTATAATAGATATAAAATTATCTGAAAATTTTCCTACCCTTTTCGGGAAAAAAGGAAAGATTTTCATCCAAAGAAGTGAAAGATTATCTGCACTAGACCATAAATAATAGGCGCTAAACCATAAATTATTAGCACTAGACCTTATATAAAATTTAAAATCTTTTTTTGTTTTGTCGAGGTGATACATAAAATTACAATTTTTTTTGAATCCAAAAAAAATTACTCTTATTCCGAAATAGATCTGTCAAGGTGATACATGAAATTCTGATTTTTGTCAAATCCAAAAAAAAAAAATCTTATCTCAAAATGGATTTTCTTATCCAAAAATGGATTATCTTATCCCAAAATGTAATATCTTATTCAAAAATGTATGAAATCCGGATTTTTTGCCAAATCCAAAAAAAAAGATCTTATCCCAAAATGGATTATCTTATCCCGAAATGGATTTGTTAAGGTGATGCATGAAATTCTGATTTTTAGAGATAATTAAAGATCAGATGAAGTTCTTTGTTTGGAAGTTGGTGGACATTTTTGGGTGGTATTACTTATTTAGGGATGTTTCGCCGATCGTTGTAGTTGTATGTGGTTAGTGGGTGTTCGTATTTGTTATGTGTTACGGGTTTTGTGTGATATTAAAATATCCCATAAAAAATCCGGTGGCATTTGTGGTTGATGCGGTCCAAGTGTGGATTAGGCTCATCCAGAAGAGCTTTAGTGTTGTATCTTGTGGGGTTAGTACTGCCTTAGAGAGGATTAGTCTGCGTAGATTATTTCCTTAATGCCTGAAAAGGAAGTTGCGATGATTTTATTATAATACTAATAAGAGATTATCTAATCGGTATATATTTGGAAAAGTGGATGCTTATTAATAGCGAAGATCCGGTGTTAGGAATTTTGAAAATCGCAAATAACATGCACATTTTATTTCAAAAAATAAACAATATAAAATATTTTGAAGGAAAAATATCGAACTTTTTTTAAGATGTTTATTTTTTGAGAACGATCATTTCATCACGAAGTTTGATGCACGTATTTTTTTTTTAATTTATTTAATTTAATAAAATATTTATTAATTTATTTAATTTAATAAAATATTTATTAATTTATTTAATTTAATAAAATATTTATTAATTTATTTAATAAAATATTTATTAATTTTGAACGAATGAATCGTTTCATCACGAAGTTTTATGTACGTATTTTTTTTTATTTGATTTAATAAAATATTTATTAATTTATTTAATATTTTTTAATTTATTTAATTTAATAAAATATTTATTAATTTTGAACGAATGAATCATTTCATCACGAAGTTTGATGCACGTATTTTTTAATTTAATAAAATATTTGTTAATTTTGGGAACGAATGAATCATTTCATCACGAAGTTTGATGCACGTATTTTTTTTTTTAATTTATTTAATTTAATAAAGTATTTATTAATTTATGAATGGAAATTACATAAAATTCAAAAATCAAGAATATGATGATCGAATAAATACATCATGATGTTCCCCCTTTTTACAAATTATTAATTAACACATGAAATTTTATTTCGTATTACTAATTTACTTTTCTTCATTAATAGGATCTTCGATACCAGACATGCTGCGTGTGGGTGAATTAGGTTTCTGAACATCACCTTCTTGAAGCTTGTTGAGCGCAATATTTTGGATGGAACCGGTGTTGGTGGCTGTCGCTACGTTTTTTTTCTTGTTATTGGATAATACGAACGAAGAAGGGTCGAGGTTATGGAAATCGGTGATTTTTTTATTTGGATTATGATTGATGGCCTGGAACTTGTTTTTGTTGGGAGGGTTAGGGTTAGGGAAGGAAGGAGGAGAAAGGTTTGCATCGTGGGTAATACTTGTGGATTCGATGGGAGGAGTTGGTACGATGGGAGGAGTTGGTATGGTGGGTGCGCTGACGGCGGGTTTTGGAAATTGGACATCGGGACTTGAGATTTCTTGAAGATTTTTGGCGGTGCCGTCGTAATTCGTTCTTTGGCGTTTTGGGGACTCGGAATGGAATTTCTTATGGATAAAATTTTCAAAATCATCGGGGGGAGCTGTTCTTGGCACATTTCTGGATCCTTGAGGCTGAGTTGGAATTGCCTGCACGGAGAGTAGATCGAAAGAGCAAGCTTCGATGAAAAATTCAACCTTGTCGTCGTATTTCGTGGTTTGGCGCAAAAGACCGCTGATTGCATAGAAATTATTAAGGCGTAACCTATCGGGGGTTATAGCTCTAAATCTTGGACTGTCGTTTTTGAGAGAAACCGTGAAAAAAAGTTCCCGAAGTTTTGGTGGTGAAAAACAGTAGATAAGAGCGCTCGTTTCGATGATAAGCATTTCTCCTTCGATACTAGTGTATGGTTTCTGACCGTCTGGAATAACTTGGCATTGTAAGTTCACATAGGGGGCCGAAGGATGGAGGTCAATAATATTCCATGACCGAATTCCGGGTGGTGGTGGTACGCATCTCGCTTTATCAATAACGATCTACATAACAATGAAGTTAGTGATAAATTTTTTTTTTTTACGAAACAATTAAACATACCAAGACTCCTTCTGGGGAGTACACCGAGTTTTCTTCGTATGTCAACTTTCCTGACATGTTGACAACGTCACCTTCCGAAAAATCTTGAATATGATTGCTTTGATAAAAATATTTATAGCTAAAATCAACAACTTCTCCAAATTGGTTCTTGTAACTTGCCGTTCCCCAAGTGCAAGTGAACGTTGAGTTCTTCTTGTACGAATTGATATATGCGTCAGTTGTAAGCGTAGCCATTGAGAGCAAAATAGTATAATATTTTAATGTTTTAATAAAAGATTATATTTATTTGCATTGTAAAGGAAAAAAAAAAGGGTTGCTATTTATCTTTCGCGATAGTATATTACATAATTACAATAGAAATAGAGAGAAGGGGTCCTTGATAATTCCTGGGAAATATTTTTTGTTATTCATTTTTTCTTTATTGTTTAGGTAAACGTTCAATATCTTTTTTGACATGTCCTTTTTTCTTGAACAATATGAAGGGGTTCATAGAAATTAAAAAAAAGTGGAGATAGAATGTGGCGCCATGAGAAAAAAATAGAAGGGGTTGATAATATATTCTATGAAAAAAAAGAATAGAATGTGGCACCATGAGATATAAGGGGTTGCTTTGAATATTATACAAATTAGGCATTGTACAGATTATGCATTATGCAACAATTATGCAAATTCGGATGATGTTCCACGAAAATAAGGTGTGATCAGATAATTAATTAAGCATTTCAATTAATTAAATCTTATTGTTATATTTTGTTTTTTTCGACAAATTAAGCTGATGTTATATTATTTTTTTTAATTTGCAATGAATTGATTTCTCAATTCAATAAAATAAGATGCAAGTTAAATATTTTTTTTATTCGTTAATTAACTAATTAAAATAATTAGAAAATTCAATATAAAGACTTAAAAATTATTTCTTATATTATTTTGTGACAGTTTTTTAAGATTATTTCTTGTCAATTTCTTATTATCTTGCTGTTATTTTTGTTGTTTTGCAATATATTCATTCTTCTACTGGCTTTTTATTTAAAAAAATCTATTAAAATGTCTTTTCAATTATTTTTTGTGGATCTTAATCAAACCTATTCTGAAATAGAATCAGATGCCAATTTTAATAATTCTTTTATATCTGGTTCAGCTGTTCAAGTAGAGGCCAATTCAAATCATTCACGTGTTCCTCAAAGAGTTCTATCTGTAACACAACTACAACCTGTTCATAATCATCTACCATGGATTCCATCAAAAAAACTTAAAAATCTTAAAAATCGATTTGATAATGTAATTTTATATCAATTTCCATGTATTCCATGTAGTTATTGTACTCGATTATTGTATCCACGTGAAACTCGATGGTTAATATATAATTCAGAAACAAATTATCCTCTTGTAGAAACATTCCCCCATATTCCTTTACAATTTCATCCTAATCAATCAGTATTAAAAATTGCTGTTTGTAATTCATGTGTTAAACAATCTACTCGTCATTTACCTCCAACTTTAAACCCAATACCAGCTGAAATTGAAGCTGTGCCTTCATATCATAGAATTTATTTATCCCCTGTTCACCTTAGTTGTTCTTTAGGAAGAACTCCCGGATCTAATAATTTTACTAATTATCGTCATTTACAAGGTTCTTTTGGATATTCCAAAAATATTAATGCTTTTGCATTATATACAGGCACAATTGGTACAATTTTAAGTAGTGGAAATAATTCATGGTATCATCCAACTTTGGAAAATGCTGCAAATTGGTTAAGAAATAATAATCCTCTTTTTTATACATATAATCATTTTTATACACGTGGAAACTCAGAAGGATTTCCATTAAATTTACCTACAGCTACTTTAATTACAAATAATTCATCATCACTTCAGAGACATTCAGGTCCTTCAGATTTAGTAATTCAAAATCAAGATTTTGACAATGAAATTCATAATGAAGATTATCACTTTTCACGATTAATGGCTGGATTTTTAACCAATTCTACAGATAAAGAGCTTCCAATTTCATATAATGATCCAAATTTAGAAGCTTTATTATTTCCTGATTTATTTCCATTAGGTAAAGGTCATTACAAAAATCAGAGATCATTACATGAATATCGAATTAATATAGATACATATGGTAGTTATATTCNAATTCATGGTATCATCCAACTTTGGAAAATGCTGCAAATTGGTTAAGAAATAATAATCCTCTTTTTTATACATATAATCATTTTTATACACGTGGAAACTCAGAAGGATTTCCATTAAATTTACCTACAGCTACTTTAATTACAAATAATTCATCATCACTTCAGAGACATTCAGGTCCTTCAGATTTAGTAATTCAAAATCAAGATTTTGACAATGAAATTCATAATGAAGATTATCACTTTTCACGATTAATGGCTGGATTTTTAACCAATTCTACAGATAAAGAGCTTCCAATTTCATATAATGATCCAAATTTAGAAGCTTTATTATTTCCTGATTTATTTCCATTAGGTAAAGGTCATTACAAAAATCAGAGATCATTACATGAATATCGAATTAATATAGATACATATGGTAGTTATATTCATTTACATTACACATGCCCAGATCCCCGTTTTCGTTTAAGCTGGTATTGGCCACATGTTTCATATTTAAATCTAGAAAAATTACGAAATCACCAAAATCGTATACGTATTTTAAAACAAAAAGCTATTGACAGAGAACATCTACCAACTGTAACAAATTTAATTACAAATAGTGTTTATTCCAATATTTCAATTGTTGATGAAATTAAAACAACTACAGTACCTTCTTACATTCGAACTGGTGACACATATTGGCGTCAAAAAGAACATCATCTAAATACAATTGTAAAAAATTTTGGATTACCTCAAATTTTTTATACAATGACGATGGCTGAAAATAAGTGGCAACATCTTAAACGAATTCTTGAAAGTACAGATAATCATGATATAAATCCTACAAATCGACCATATCATACTTATGAACATTACCATCATCGTTTAAAATCTATACATCAATATCTTTGGAAATATCCTGATTTAACCAATTGGGGTAAATGGTTACATCATTTCGAACGTGATGAATTTCAAAATCGTGGAGCTATTCATACACATGGTGTTGCTTGGCTTGATAAATCAATAACAGAATTAATTGATAACAATGTAATTCGAGCTGATTTACCTGATCCTGAAACTGAAACTGAATTATACCATTTAGTAACAAGTAATAATATTCATCATTGTAATTTATTACATTGCAATGGTCCAGCACCTCCAGGTCAACAATGTAAACAAGGTTTTCCTCAACCATTATCTGATATTACATATCATCATCCAGGTGAATCACGTTACATTTATAGACGTACTAAATATACAGATCAATGGGTAGTTCCATATCATGCACCAACTTTGTTATTGTGGGAAGGACATTGTAATATTCAATATGTTACAAACAAAAATTTTGCAAAATATGTTTGTAAATATATTACAAAACCAGAACCTTCAGATTTATTTGAAATTCGTGAAACTGATGCAATCAAAAGACATGTACATGCCCGTAGATTGGGATCAATGGAATTAACAATGTTGATGTTAGGAAAACCAGTTTCACGAAGTTCAATTGCAGTTGTTTTTTTGCCATCAACACCTCCAGAAAATAGAAAACGAATAATTCGCCCTGCTCATCAACTCATACAAGATTTTGAAATGGATCCTTATTATACAGATGCAATAGAAAAATATTTTAATCGTCCTCGAAATTTAATATTTCAAAATATTACATATCCAAAATACCATAGACAATATAAAATAGTCTCAACTGTATCACCAAACAGATTATATTGGAAAGATTGTTTAAACAATATAATTGTATGCCGAAAAAAAGAAGTTCAAGTAAGATTTCAATATTTAACTATTGAAAATGCAGAAGATTTCTTTTACCAACAAATTTTATTACGTGTTCCAGCATGGAGTGAACAACAATT
>PQFF01000212.1:58964-92305 GCA_003547095.1 Diversispora epigaea
GAAAATTTCTTTCCATTATTTCTTACCACTTGTCATTGTCAACAAACTGATCCAACATTTTATCAAGAGAAACTTAGAATAGGAATATTAGATCCACAAACTAAATTAATAATAGCATAAAAGATACAACAATAATTAATATACATTAAATACAACACATATAGTTGGATATTGTAAAAATTAATCAAATTATTGGTCTTTCTCCAAAAGGAGAGGTCCCTATCTATCAATTGCTAAAGATTATATGAAAGGTCTTCAAATCAGCTGAAACTGATAAAATATTTTATCATTATACAAACTATTCGACAAAATAGTTTTAAAAGAAGTTGCATTTGTAATATTTTTAAATAATTATTTAGGTGTGTTCTGACAATTGTTGATGAAAACATGGTTAAAGTAGCCTTTCTATTAAAAACTGGAATTGCCATAGTTTTTGTAAAAAAAAAATCACTGGTTATTCTAGGGTTAATTGAATTCAATCCCTCCAAAATGCATTTGCATTGAAATACTCAAAACTCAAGGATTGACAATTCCCATATTACAATATCTCTAGATGAATCAATTTTTGCTGATGGGCAAACATATATTGCATTGAGCAAAGCATAATGAAATGTCAATAAAAGCAGATGCTAAAGTTTTTGCTGAATATAATAATGTATAATTTTATAGAAGAATAAATCAATTAAGTATATTTTATTGTAAATGTCTTGTATCATGGTATAATTCACTCTATATCTATAAAAACTTTTTTAATTAAAATGAGTCAAATTAAATATCACAAATACAAAGCTCCCCCTAACCTAAACCTCTTGTTTTAATTAAAGATTTCTTTTTTTTTTAATTATAAAAAATTACCTCTTCCATTAAAGATTTATTATTGTTATTTTGTTAAATTTTTATCACATATGTAATTACTCTAAAAAATTACATTATTTAATGAAAAATTTTGTTTAAAAACTTCAATGTTTTAAAATAAAAATTTAATTTGTTATTATTTGAGGTTTTTATATTTGTTGGAAAAAGGGCTTTTATAAAAAACGAAATGGTGGTGATGGACCTCATAATTTATTTTTATTTACATTTTTTTTTTGTTTTTTTTTTTACAATTATTTTAAATATTATTGAACGAAAGTAAAAAATTATTATTGTCTATTTTTTTTGTAGCTTCAATAATTGAATTTGACAAGTAAATGAAATTATCATTTCTTTTTGATACATAAAGAATTAGATAAATAAATGAATAGTGTTGGGTTTTCAAGACAATTTCTGATTTTAAAATACAATTTACAATCAAATACCACATCGCACAGCACGAAGATCGAAAACCATTTGTAGGTGATACTGCCAAAACGAAAAACAAAAAAAAGATTAATTCGCTTTTGATTCAAAGGGTCCATAACCATAGTCTAAAAGTTATGAGATGCACTTTGCCAAGTCCTTTTATAAAATTGTTACAAATGTTTTTGGATTTTTAATTAAAAAAATAACTCATACATCAGGAAGTTTTTTTTAACTGTAAATTTACGCAATTTTGCGTAATTCTTGCATAAATATACGGAAAAAAAACTTTCTGATGTAGGCACGGCATAAATAAAAATAGATTTGAAGAAATAAAATTTACAAAAAAAATAATGTATTTGTTGTTTAAGTTACTGTATTGTGATATACATTATAAAAATTTGAATAAAAATGAGGCCTCACTAGTCGGTTAAATAAATAAGAAAAACAGATAAAAATAAAAATTTATTTTTACGCATATCATTAAATTGTCTTGTAAATGCAAATAATAATAAGTATAAAGAAGTTCAAAATATAAAAATCAAAATTAGATGATGAAATAAAAAAAATTTTTTTTTTCTGGTTATGAGATGCAAATATTTTCGATACAAAAATAGCAAACAATTATTTTAATTGGATCACGTTTGAATTTTTTTGATCTTTTGACGATCACCATTTCGTCGTAAAAGTATTCAATAAATAAATAATGGTGATGAAATGAACAAATCATATATTATATGGCATTAGTATGACAATTTTTTAAAATTTATGTTTAACATAAAATGATGCAATAAATATAAAAAATAACAATAACCCAAATTTGTGTTAAATGATTATGTTTACAATGAGTAGGCCCTTAAATTACTTGTTGGCGTTGTGTATGCAATACGATAGTTATTCCAAAAAACAAAAACGTTCAACTGCTGCTTTACCTAGAGATTCAATGGTTAAGAGAATTCAGGTGTTTAGGAAAGTAAAATAAGATAAAGAACCAATTTTAATATTCAAGTTTATTTTATTTTTTTTTTTTTATAATTTTATAGTTTTAATAATTAAAAGGGACTTTAAATTAATCAATCGAGTGCATCATTTTCAAATTAGAAATTTTCATCAGATCTGTTTTTTTAGCATGCATTCATTCATTTTTGTATTTTATCAAGTTAATCATATATTATGGTTTTAGTTCATCATATCAAAATAAAATATTTTTGAAGAGATTTTTATATATTCGAAGAGAGTTTTACTTTTAAAATTCATAATTGTAAAAAATATTTAAAAGAATTCTTTCTTCCTTGCTTGCATTGACTTTTGTACGAAACGATATTCGGTAAAATAAAAATCGCCCTTTCTTAATCGACACTATGGATTCGAAATGGGAATTGAGGCTAGCGTTAACATAAATAAAGATTATGACCTTCAATTTAATTTTGCTTGTAATTTTTAAATTTTAATACTATTGATTGTAGATTTGGAATAATTCGTCAATTTTAATTAGCATCCCCAAAAGAAATTATTTCAAATTGCTAATATTATTAAACATTTATATTCGCCGTATTGTCAAAAAAAAAAAATTCTAAACCGAATAATTTATTATTTTTTTTAATTAAATTTTCGAAAAATTCGGTTATTCCTTTAATTTTTGTTATTTTTTCCACTATACTCACGACAATTCTGACTGTTCCTGCTGCTAGTCTGTTAATAAATTTTCAGATAACATCCCCGAAAAATTCCCAGGTTTTGTTATCTCCTTAGTTGCTAAAAAAAATTTCTTAGACGGAACAGAATAGTTTATACGAATCACCTTTAGAAAAAACATTAGTCATAAAGTGTTACATATATCAATATTGTATATTTTGCTATTTAATGTATTGTATTTTATTTAATTAATAATGACTACTGATTTTTACATAAGTTTATGTGATCTCGATGTAGCTCTACTTAGGATTCTTGTTGGTATAAAAAATTATCNTTTCTTCCTTGCTTGCATTGACTTTTGTACGAAACGATATTCGGTAAAATAAAAATCGCCCTTTCTTAATCGACACTATGGATTCGAAATGGGAATTGAGGCTAGCGTTAACATAAATAAAGATTATGACCTTCAATTTAATTTTGCTTGTAATTTTTAAATTTTAATACTATTGATTGTAGATTTGGAATAATTCGTCAATTTTAATTAGCATCCCCAAAAGAAATTATTTCAAATTGCTAATATTATTAAACATTTATATTCGCCGTATTGTCAAAAAAAAAAAATTCTAAACCGAATAATTTATTATTTTTTTTAATTAAATTTTCGAAAAATTCGGTTATTCCTTTAATTTTTGTTATTTTTTCCACTATACTCACGACAATTCTGACTGTTCCTGCTGCTAGTCTGTTAATAAATTTTCAGATAACATCCCCGAAAAATTCCCAGGTTTTGTTATCTCCTTAGTTGCTAAAAAAAATTTCTTAGACGGAACAGAATAGTTTATACGAATCACCTTTAGAAAAAACATTAGTCATAAAGTGTTACATATATCAATATTGTATATTTTGCTATTTAATGTATTGTATTTTATTTAATTAATAATGACTACTGATTTTTACATAAGTTTATGTGATCTCGATGTAGCTCTACTTAGGATTCTTGTTGGTATAAAAAATTATCTGCACAAAAAAATTTGCGACGATGAAAAATTCATCACAAATCTTAAAAATTATTAGACTTTGAGTCGAGTAACTATACTGTTGGTAATTAATAATTGTCAACTTGAAAATTTTTTTGTCCCAAATTTAGCCATATAAAAATATATATATATATAATATATATAATATATAAAAAAGTATATAAAAAGAGTATATAAAAAAATTATAAATCCATTACGCTTTTATGCTGGCTTTTTTTCCGTATGTTCCTAACAATGATTACAGTACAATGACAATTATGAACGCATTGATCACTCACAGAACCGAGCAGAATTCTAAATAAATTTAATAAATTTTTTAATTGATTTTTTTTTATTACCGACATTTTTAATAACGGAAAAGTGAAAAGAAGAAAATAAAACTAACCGTTTTATGGCTCCCAAACCACGAGACCCAAGAATTAAACCATCAGCATTTAATTCGAAAACTTTTCGGACAATTTCATCACGTGCATGGCTATTGCTTTATATGTAAACTAAAATAAAATTCAAAGAATATTGAAATATAAAAATAAATAAATAATAAGATAGATATAAATATTGATATTACTTTTTCAGCCTTTAATTTTGACGCGAATTCTTGTAGCAGAGTGTGATTCTCTTGTCTTTGCTAAAATAATTAAAAAAATATAATTTAAAAATACAATATATTAAATGAATATAACACAACAAATAATTTGAATAATTTGTACATACCTGACTGTCTAAAGTAATAAGAATTTCATTGAAATTCGGATACTTGGGACCCATAGCTGTAAAGGATTATAATTTTTTGATTTTTATTATTATTGTTTAATTCTTATCATTATCATTAATTTAGTAATACATATTAAAATCTTATTACCGTACGGAATGGGAGTCCTTGAAATTGGACGAACATTTACTAATACAACCTTTTAGATTAAAAAAATGTTATAATTTAAAGATCTATAGTTATTTATAAATATACATAAATATAGAGTTATTTTACCGTTCAAATCAGTTTCTTTTCTCAAAAAGTTCTTTACAGCCCAATCAAATGCAAAGTGACTATAGTCTGATTGATCAATAACAATTACCACAACAAGATTAACAACCGTATTTGGTGAATCCTCATCATGATTCGTAGCGAGAATTGTATCTTCTGGTGTATATTGTTGAATTTCAGTGGATAATTATGACATTCTTTTAAGTATTTTTAGTATTCTTAATATTTTTAGTATTTTTAGTAGGAAGAGTATTATTGGAGAATTGAATTTACCTTTCCTTTATATATATTAAAGAAATTTAATTAGCTCATAATTTTTTTAATTTGATAATCATAAAATTCTCATGAACGTGTCATGCCACAAACTATTTATGAGCAATTTCGTCACCACATTCGCATGAGTTTTCAGGATATAACCTGTCTGCGTGGGGCAAAGCAGACATGTTATATCCTGAAAACCATGCGAATGTGGTGGAATTTTGTATGGCATGATACTGTCACAGGAGTGCAGAGTATTTCGAACAATTTCTCAAATCAGTCTCACAGTTTGCATCACACAAACAAAATAATAATACGCTCTATCTGCCAGTAGGTCAAGCAATCAATCGATCTAAACTTGCCTATCTCGAAACTGATAATAAATATATAATAAATAATAATAATAATCAAATAATAATCAAATTAATCATGAAGGCACAGTGAGTAAGGTGGAGTAAAAGTAGTAACGCAGTATCAAACAATATTTAATAATATTTCGCAATATTACGACACAAAGTATAAGTTTATTAAAATATAAAATATAAAGTTTTTAAAAGTAAAGTATCATTTAACAACAGAAATATTTCAGCGTGACGTACCAACATAAGATTACGCAGTAACACCATCTTTTCCACCAGATTTTAAACATAACCCAAAAGCTTTTTCTTCATTTTTTCAATAGCAATTCCGTCCCAGAACAATATCCATACAATTTAAAGCTATATGGGACCCTTTATCTGAAACTTTAGAACAGATCTGAAATCATTTTTTCAAATCTCTCTCAATGCCCATACCTTCTATGTAAACACGTGAAAATAAACATTCCCCATTTCTTTGTTAATGTTATAAAANGATACTGTCACAGGAGTGCAGAGTATTTCGAACAATTTCTCAAATCAGTCTCACAGTTTGCATCACACAAACAAAATAATAATACGCTCTATCTGCCAGTAGGTCAAGCAATCAATCGATCTAAACTTGCCTATCTCGAAACTGATAATAAATATATAATAAATAATAATAATAATCAAATAATAATCAAATTAATCATGAAGGCACAGTGAGTAAGGTGGAGTAAAAGTAGTAACGCAGTATCAAACAATATTTAATAATATTTCGCAATATTACGACACAAAGTATAAGTTTATTAAAATATAAAATATAAAGTTTTTAAAAGTAAAGTATCATTTAACAACAGAAATATTTCAGCGTGACGTACCAACATAAGATTACGCAGTAACACCATCTTTTCCACCAGATTTTAAACATAACCCAAAAGCTTTTTCTTCATTTTTTCAATAGCAATTCCGTCCCAGAACAATATCCATACAATTTAAAGCTATATGGGACCCTTTATCTGAAACTTTAGAACAGATCTGAAATCATTTTTTCAAATCTCTCTCAATGCCCATACCTTCTATGTAAACACGTGAAAATAAACATTCCCCATTTCTTTGTTAATGTTATAAAATTTTCTTATGAAAGATTTGAGGAGGTATTTTTTATATCAATTATTTCATTGGCAGCTAAAATAAAGAATTTAAATGCCATTCGGTTATCAGAAACAGTCCGAATCCAAACCCGTAACACTTTAAAATATTTTCAAAACGTTAACCTGCGCAAGTTAATGGCCAGAATATTTTCAAAATATTTTCAAAATGGTAACCTCCTCAAGTTAATTCAAGAGATTTTTGAAATATTCCCGAAACATAAATTAACGGCTGGAGGTCTTTGTAAATAGAGTATTTCAAAAACCTCCGGTTTAAAAATTTTACTGATGCATTAATATTCTCTATAAAAATAAATAAAATAATTAAAAATTAATTTTATTCTTATTCAGTATAGAAATTTAAATATTTCATATATTTACCTTACTTAGTAATTCCTATCAGTATAAATTTATCATTTAAGAGCAATAGTTTTCAAAAAATTTTAAAAGTGGCTTTATAAATATTTTCATCAATTAATCAACTTCACATTTTCAAATTCAAAATATTTATAAAATGGATATTTCTTTTTTTTTTTTTGAAAAGTATCTTAATAATCAAGTGAAATTATTAATTACTATTACTATAATTAGTAAGAATTTTCTGTAAGTCACACATAAATAATAAATTAAAAATTTCTTAGTAAACAAATTCAATTACATAAGTTAATTTAAAATAATGTCATGACATGATTATCTAACCAATTCAAATTAATATATAGTATTGATTGAGCGATAATCTTTTTGCGCAGTTTTCGCAGTAATTTTTGTACTACAAATCTTCAGTGAACTGATATATGTATGGACATCATTTTTCATTAGACTGAAAAAAAAAATGGCAACTAAAATTTCCACGGAAATATTAATTTTAATTTTAAGAAATGTTCAATCATCTCATTCAACTCAAGATTTATATTCATCATTATTAGTCAATCGAATCTGGTGTAAAGTTTCTATACCTATGCTTTGGGAATTATCTTTTAGTCAAGAATGTCGTTCGAATAATGAGGTGGAAAGGAAAGCATTATGTATTCGAACTTATATATCATGTATGGATACTCAAGCTAGAACTTTACTCACTCAAAGTGGATTTGATTTATCATCATCACCACCCCAAGCTATTTTTGATTATCCATCATTCACTCGTAAATTTACAATTAATAATTTAGTTTATTTTATTTCCGTATATTCACAACAAATCATTGGTCCAGATCAAGATAATAACAGTAATGATAATGAAATTCCTATCACCAAATCAAGAATATTATTTCGCGAGATATGTAAATTAATAATAAGTCGTTGCACATTCTTGGAATATATTAAATTGGTGAAAGTTCCCGAAAATTTTTCTAAATATTTTCATGATTATAGTGATTTAATTGGTTCAATGCTCAATTTACCCGGTGCCCCAAAAGTATTTAAGAAATTAGAAAGTTTTACTTCGACAATAGGAAATTATGAACTTTGTCCATTATATGAATCATTGGCATTAATTTGTGATAATATTTTAAATATAGATTTGGAATTTACTTTAAAGTCATATTATCAAATGTCATCTATAGCAAAATTTATTAGTACTCAAAAAACGTTTAGAAAACTTATCAATTAATGCTAATTCTTATAATTGTGATTCATTATTATGGGCTATCATTAGTCAAAAAGAAACATTAAAGAGTCTTCGATTAATATCAACACATTTTTATAATTTTAATAAGATATTAGTACCAATTGGACAATTTACTTCACTTCAAGAACTTTATATTTATGAACTTTATGGATCAGATCGTTTATTATTGGCTTCATCATTTGCTCAATTAAGTAGTTTTCATTTTATATCTACATATGGTGGGCCTCAAGGATTTATTATAAAAATTCTCGAAACGTCCAATACAAATTTAAGAAATATTTGTCTAGATTTACATTACAAAATTACATTTGATACATTTTCAGCAATTTTAAATTATTGTACAAAGATTACGAAATTAGCTTTACATAAGTTAAGTCCTGAACAAGTAATATCAATATTTAATAATAATTTTAATGAATTAAAAAGATTTTCATTTGATTGTGGAAGAGAAAGATTTGATGCTCATGAATTATTATGTCAAATGGCCGAAAATATACCAGAATCACTTGAAACTATTAAAATAATAATTTATAAAAATCAATGGACATTTAGTGCTGATAGTTTAGGAAAATTTTTTGAAGGATGGTGTCGTAAAGGAGGAAGAAATAAAAAGATTTTCGTAAGACATACAGAACATTCGCGACTATTTACATTAAGTGATGAACATTTTAGTGATGAATACGGAGTTCAATTTGTTATGAAATAATATTCTAAATAATATTTCAAATAATATTTCAAATAATATTTCAAATAATAAAATATTCTTACTATTGTTAAGAAAATTGAAAAAATTAAAAATATGATAAGTTATATTTTTTGATTTAATTATTATTTTATAGCTTAAATTTTTGAATTTATCAAAATATTATAAAAATCAATTAACATGAAAATAAAACCAATTTAACGTTGAAGTTAATTAAAATAATAATTTAATAATTGTTTTAATAATTATGGAGTATTTGTTTGATATCAACATAATAGTTATTTATATTTAGAGGGATCATCTCAAACAACAGAAAATAGAAAGATTTAAATATAACCAAACCATTGGAGAAGATAAACATTCAGCTATTCCAATTAATAGTTATATAGTTGAAAAATACACAATTCATTTAAAAAAAAAAACAAGCATTCTATTTCGTGATATGAGCACATTGAATAAATAATTGATTAATTGTTTCTAATGGAAACTGCAGAAGTCACGCAATCTTTGTTGCTAAAGTTCTTCGGTGAATTTTTCCATTTCTTCGTTGCTTTTGTAATTTAATTCACAATGATTTAATAGAATAAATGAATAAAATATAAACATAGATATCTTTCATATTCTCTAATTGCCATTTTTTCTTTTTTTCTCATCTGTTTGCCACTTAATAATTTAAGTCTAAAAATATCGACATCATAATAGGAATTTGTAATATGTATACTAGAGAAGATTCTATTAAACGTTTGGAACTTATACTAACAATAAGATTACCCAAGAATCTCAGAAAAATAATCTTGTATCTTCTCTACAATGGTTACCATATGAAAATTTTTATGATACCAAACAAATAGTTGATAATGAATATTACACATTGTAGTTGGCTAAATTAAGAAATCCCACGGGATTGTGAAGATTGTGATTTGTTGCTTTGAAGGAATTAAAAGATTATAGATATGATATTTTGAAATTTATTAAAGCAGTATGTTCCTTTATATTTAGATTATTATAAACAATTATAAACTTTTATTACTAAAAAATATTTTATGTATTATTGGTTTACACCTTTTTTTTACATTATATTTCAGATTAAGAATATAGCGATTGATCGTTTCTATTCTTCTTGCATCACTAGATTTTTTGGAATTTTAAAAAATCCTTCTACGCAAAACTGCATTATTGTTAAGGAATCACCATTCATGGTTTTTTATCCGATCTCTTTCTAAAAATTGGATGGGAGTCAAAAACAGAATTAATACATCAAATAATGGGAAATCTTGATATTTACATGAAAATAACATAGTTCATTGTATTAGAAATATTTTGAAGAAAAATTGTGATCTATATTTCTTAGATGTAATAATATACCCTGGTTTATGTAAATTAGCTAATGATTTAATTTTGAACTCTGATAACAAAAGCAACTGTAGGTATTAAGAGGAAAGGAATTTACAAAGGGTGATATTTATAGCTTTGGTGGAATTATGTATGAAATAGTTACTGGAAACCAACTATTTGCTGACCGAGCACATGATACCTATTTGATAATTGATATATGTAATTATATAAGACCAAAGATCTCTTATATGATGTCAAATTTGTTTCCAAAATGTTATCTAGACGTGATGTATGTTGGGATGATGATCCTTTTAAACTCCTGAATTAATTGGTTTAATGAGTGTTAACTATATTAGTGAAGAATTTTTATGTGCTAATGATAATAGAGAAATAGTTAATAAATCTCATGAACAAAAATTAATTCGATCTTTATATGATTTTCATCCTCAATCCTGTAATAATAGTAGACAAATTTATACTCTTTTCATTAGAAGATTTAAAATCTAGAAAATGTGCAGGCATTATTATTTTTGTTCAATTAAATTTTAATAGATTAATAAATAATTGATCACTTATTTATATACTTATGATATGGATCCTGAGGAATCATCGAAATTTATTGACCTGGAAACAAATCTAAAAAGAAAATCTGATATCTCAATTTTAAACTAGATTTTCAAGAATACATTAATTCTGATAAAGAATCAATGAAGGCTAAATGATGCAAACGCATTTAAAGAAAATAATTTCTCTGTTCACTCAACTCAAAGAATTTAATTTTTTTTTTTGATCACAAATTATTTTTATTTTATTTTTTATTATTATTTTTATATATTTAGAAATTAAAAAAAATGAAAATACAAAAAAAAAAAAATCTTGAATTATTTTCATTCGATTTTGAGTAATACTTTGTTCGAAGTTTTCAGGGGTTCATTTTGTTAACTAAAGATTTTTTATGTAATATATTAAGAATATAAATATATCCTAACCAAATTTATCAAAAATCAAAAGTTTAAATTGTTTTTGTTTGTTTGTTGTGACAGACAAGAAATAATATACGTCATGCAAATTGAATCATGGTAATTTCATATTTTTTTTTTTGAAATTACCGCCCAAGGGTTGCAGGATAATCATTATTTTTTTCTTTCTTCACGATCAAATGATATAGAATCGCCAAAAAAAATTATTTGTTTATTGTAGATATTTCTTTAAAAAAGGTTATCTCATTCCATTCCTTTATTTTTTAAATTGTTATTGGATGTGAGNAGAATTTAATTTTTTTTTTTGATCACAAATTATTTTTATTTTATTTTTTATTATTATTTTTATATATTTAGAAATTAAAAAAAATGAAAATACAAAAAAAAAAAAATCTTGAATTATTTTCATTCGATTTTGAGTAATACTTTGTTCGAAGTTTTCAGGGGTTCATTTTGTTAACTAAAGATTTTTTATGTAATATATTAAGAATATAAATATATCCTAACCAAATTTATCAAAAATCAAAAGTTTAAATTGTTTTTGTTTGTTTGTTGTGACAGACAAGAAATAATATACGTCATGCAAATTGAATCATGGTAATTTCATATTTTTTTTTTTGAAATTACCGCCCAAGGGTTGCAGGATAATCATTATTTTTTTCTTTCTTCACGATCAAATGATATAGAATCGCCAAAAAAAATTATTTGTTTATTGTAGATATTTCTTTAAAAAAGGTTATCTCATTCCATTCCTTTATTTTTTAAATTGTTATTGGATGTGAGATGAAATTATGAAATGAGAGTTTAAAAAAATTGTGTATTTCATTTATTATGGCTTTTGATAACAGTTCATTTTTTATTATTATTTATATCTCCATAACTTCTTTTTTTATGAGTTCCTTTTTGTACTTTGTTATTAGAGAAAATATGAATCAAAACGTAAAGAACAATAAATAAAAAGTACATTCATAAGTTTAGTATTTTATTTGAGTTAATAATAAATAAATAAAATGTATAACTGATAAATATAAAAAATAACGCTGTATTACAATCAATAACTAAAATATTAATTATTCGAACTTTACAAAGTTTGTTCTACTATAAATTTACCACTTTTTTATATATTATTTAATAATGATTACACTAAATTATTATGATAAACGAGAACACGAATTTAATTGTGTTGGATTAACGATAGCATCCAGGATAACTAGACTACTAGGGTATCCCGTTTTATTTTATATTTTGATATGAAGAATAATAGTATTGAGTATTTAACAGCACAGCATTTAAAATGTTCAAAAAAAAAACAAATTCTTACTTCAAACAAAGCGGGTGGAACTTAATAGACTTGAGAAATGAAGCTGAGACAAGAAAATACAAGATCAACTACTGCAATAATTGAGGTGATTTTTATATTTTCTTTGGTCAACAGTTAAAGAATTGATTTTTTTTGAAATTTGAGAAAAATTAACGAGGCACAAAAAATAATGATAATATTTTTGCTAAAATATTTTTAAAATTTCAGATGTATATAGGTAGAAAAAAAACTTATCAAGTATCTGCAAAACTAGATCAAATTTCGGAAGGAAATTTTTAAATTCAATTCACTACGTGAAACTACCATGTCTACAGCTCTACTACGATCGCGATTTGTGAGACAGGGAGCGATTTCTACTAAGGTATTTCTATGACCGATCGAAAGCTCTTATTCTAGGATACAATATGATGCGTATTTTGTCTCAGTAACGCCGACATCCGCCGAGATACACCCATATAAAGTAAAAATGTCCGTATATTACGTAGATTTACGCCTAATAAAATTTCCTGATGTATCTATTCTTTCTATTCAGTATGTTCTTAATTAAATCTTCAATTTCACATACTTGTAAAAATAGTTTTTTTGACAATAGAATGTCTTCTATTAATTTTTTTTGACCTTGACTAGGTTTCATGGGTACAAATTAGAAGTTTTTTTATATTTCTCATTTTCAACAAAATGGTATAATATTAACCATAAGAGAGCCTATTTTATCAATGATTTCAAATATTTTAAACATAGTTTTGCTTCTGTTTCGCAACTTATTTCAGATCGTAGAATTCTTATAAAGGCTTCTTGTAAAGTTTGTATTCTCCCTTGACATTTAAATGCATGTATTGTATCTCCCGTTTTTCCTATACTTATAGCATCTGTTTCTGTTACACCAATCCGTTTTATTATTTTGGTAATCATTATGCATCCATGCATCGCATTGGAGTTACACACTGAATCATAAAATGTGACACGATTATTTTTTTTTCGGATTAAATTCTCTTTTCCTTAGACAAAAAAGAAAAATGGCAACTAAAATTTCCACAGAGATATTAATTATGATTTTAAATAATGTTCAAACATCTCATTCAACTCAAGATTTATATTCATCATTATTAGTCAATCGAATCTGGTGTAAAGTTACTATACCTATGCTTTGGGAATTATCTTTTAGTCAAGAATGTCGTTCGAATAATGAGGTGAAAAGGAAAGCATTATGTATTCGAACTTATATATCATGTATGGATACTCAGGCTAGAACTTTACTTACTCGAAATGGATTTGATTTATCATCATCACCGCCTCAAACTATTTTTGATTATCCATCATACACTAATAAATTTATAATTAATAATTTAGTTTATTTTATTTCCATATATTTAAAACAAATTATTGGTCTGGATCAAGATGACAACAATAACGACGATGGCGGCGATGATTATTATGATCATTATTATAATAAGAATTATTTATCCATCACCAAATCAGGGATATTATTTCGTGAGATATGTAAATTAATAATAAATCGATGCACATTTTTTGAAGATTTTAAATTAATGGAAGTTCCCGAAAATTTTTCTAAAAATTTTCATGAGTATAGTAATTTAATTGGTTCAATTTTTTATTTACCTGGTGCCTCAAAAACATTTACGAGATTAGAAAGTTTTACTTCAACAATAAGATTTCGTCATGATCTGATTCGTCCATTATATATAGCATTAGCATTAATTTGTGATGGCATTTTAAATATGGATTTATTTTTGTATTCAGTTCCTCAATTACAATTATTAGAAAAACTTATCAGTGTTCAAAAACGTTTAGAAAATCTATCAATTTATGCTAGAAACCTAGATTGTAATTCCTTATTATGGGTTATCATTAGTAAAAAAGAAACATTAAAGAGTCTTCGTTTAACATCAGTGAATTTTTCTTATTTCAAGAGGAAATCATCACTAATTGGTCAATTTGGTTCACTTCAAGAACTTTATATTAGGGATTGTATTGGATTGCATGGATCGGATCGTTTGTTCTTTGCTTCATCATTTGCTCAATTAAGTAGTTTTCATTTTATAACTACAGATGATGGGTCTCAAGAATTTATTATAAAAATTCTCGAAACGGCCAATACAAATTTAAAAATTATTTTTTTAGAACTTTATCTCAAAGTTTCATTTGACATATTTTCAGCAATTTTAAATTATTGTACAAAAATTACGAAATTAACTTTATATAATTTAAGTCCTGAACAAGTAATAGCAATATTTAATAACGATTTTAATGAATTAAGACGATTAACATTTAATTGTGTGGGAGAAGGATTTGATGCTGATGAATTATTATGTCAAATGACCGAAAATATTCCCGAATCACTTGAAACTATTAAAATAATAATTTATGAAAATCAATGGATATTTAGTGCTGATAGTTTAAGAAATTTTTTTGAAGGATGGTTTCATAACGGAGGAGGAAATAAAAAGATTATTTTAAAACGTACAGAACATTCACGACATTATACATTAAGTGATAATCATTTTAAAGTTATTGAAGAATATGGAGTTCAATTTGATATAGAATAATATTTAAACAAAATTCCAAATAATATTTCAAATAATATTTTATTTATTTATTTAATATCTATATCTATATCTTGAGTTTGATGTTTTTTTGCATGGTTCATTATATTATATACTATTTATTATTCTATAGCTTAAATTATTTAAATTTTAAAAATAAAATTAACATTAAAATTAAACTAAACTAATTTAACGTTGAAGTTAATTAAAAAATGGTTAATTAAAATGATAGTTTAATAATTATGCTCAGTCTTTCTAAATCACCTATATTGAAAATTTTTTTATAATTAATTTATATAAAAAAAGATAAACGCATGAAATAAATTGATGGGTAGAAAATATAACGTCACATAACCTTTGTTGCTAAAATACTTCAGTGAAGTGTTTTGTTGCTTCATTGTTCATTGTTGTAATTTAATTTTGATTCATCATCATAATTTCATAGAATTAGATAAATAAATATAAACGCAAATATCTTTTATATTTGCCACTTCTTTATAATTTAAGTCAAAATATTAATGATCATCAATTGAGAAATTATCTGTTATTGTTCGTATAGATTTTCTACTTATTTAAAGTCAAATTAGAACCAGAACTTTACATAGAAAGATCATGCCCAAAATATAGATCACTTACTTTTGTTAATATTCAAAATTGACGCTCACGAATCTTTACTCTGCTAAATATTGAATCCGATTACTATTTAACAATGAGAAAATAAAGCTATCACCAGTTTTTCTTCCACAGTATTAGAATTCCAAGCTAAAGTATTGTATCCTCTGAGAGTTTCATCTATTCCGTTAACTTTTGTAACCATTACAGTACTAACATGATCGTGACATCTATCCCAAAGATTTGAGGTGCAAATACACTTAAAATTAATTAAAATTCTTATAGAGAGTCTGTTAAAGAATAAGTTATCTATTTCTGATCAACCCAGGAGGAAATTTCTTGTTCACACATGGGGAAAAGTGGTTTCGCTACGGGTGGCAATTTTTGAACTAAAATTGTTCTTGATGGTAAAAATAATGATTTCATTGATTGGTCAGGAGCCATAAATTGCTGATTCAAATCTCACCAAAGTTGTTTATCTCGCAAGATTTTACTTATAAATTTTTATTAAATTCATTTAATATATATTTTTAGTATTTTATTAAATTTATTTCAGTAATTACTTGCGCATCAAATGACAACGATGAATCCCAGATTCAAATTTTAAAAAAATCATACTCATAATCACCTTTAATTCTTGCTTCATTAATACAATCTAATTCTTGCAACTTTGAAATTGATCAAAAATAAAAATCAAAAATAAAAATTGTTAAAACTATTTTATTTATAGACAAATTACTTGAAAGCACAATACGTATTTTTATTTATATTTATAACAACGTGATAATGTGGATCATATGAATAAAACCACTTTCATTGACATCACAACCAGTTTTTATAATATGTACATTAATGACGAAGAAACTTTGTTTTTTTGCGGACATTGAAGAGGTTCGGGTAAATAATTCCACATTTAATCCACAATGGATACCTTATGAAAATGTTCGTTATACCAAACAAATAGTTGATAATGAATATTGCACATTGCATTTGGATAGATTAAGACGTTTCACCGTGTTGTTGCTTTGAAGGAATTAAAAATTTATAAATATGTTATTTTAAATTTATTAAAGCGGTATCTAGAATATAAACAATTATATGTATTATTTGTTTACACATTTTTTTTATATTATATTTCATATCAAGAATATAGCGATTCGTTTTAATTCTTACTGCGTCATTAGATTTTTTGAAATTTCGGAAAATCCTTTTATGGAACCACCATTCATGGTTTTTATCCGATCTCTTTCTAAAAATTCGGTGGGACGTAAAAAAAGAATTGCAGTCTTAAGAGTTTACATGAAAATAACGTGGTTTACATAGTAGAAATATTTTGGTGAAAAATCGTGATGCATATTTTTTAGATGTAATAATAAATCCTGGTTTTATGTAGATTACGTATCGATTCGTTTTCTAAAAAAACAAAATCTGTGGATCAATTTCATATATTCCACCCGAAGTATTAAGAGGAAATTATTTTACAAGGGAGGGTGATATTTATAGCTTGGGTGGAATTATGTATGAAATGGCTACTGGAAACCAACCGAGCACATGATATTTTTTTGGTGATTGATATATGTAATGGTTTAAGACCAAAGAGATGCTAAATTTGATTCCAAAATGGTATCTAGACGTGATGTATCAATGCTGGGATGATGATCCTTACGAATTAGCTTTTAGGAACTACATTCGTAATGAATTTTTAGATGCTGATGATAATAGAGAAATTATAAATACAATTTTCATCCTCAATGATTCATTAGAAGATATGAAATTTGGAAAATGTGCAGGCATTATTATTTTTAGTTTGATTTAAATCGTATTATTTTAATAGATATTTAATTACTCATTTTTACATTTATAGATCCTAATTTATATACTTATGATATTGATTTTGAGGAATTATCGAGATGTATTGATTTGGAAGTAAATTTAAGAAAACCTGATATTTTAATTTTAAAAAAATTAAAATTTTTTTTTTTGATTATAAATTTATTTTTTTTATTTTTATTTTTGCTAGTTATTGGTTTTTTGTTTTTTTATTTATTGAGAAATTAAATGAAAATGCAAAAAAAATCTCTAAATTTTTTCATTCAATTTGAGTAATACTTTATTCGAAGTTTTCAGGATCATTAAAGATTTTTTATGTAATAAATAATATCCGAATAAAATGTATTAACGAAAAAAATTTAATGATATTGAATCCAAAGTTTTAATTATTCTTTGTTTGTTACAACTAAAAAGAAATAATGCAAATTGAACCATGACATAATTTCATTGAGATTTTTTTTGAAATTTCCGCTTGATGGTTGTGGAATAAATACGGTATGTATATTTTTTTCTTTTTCAGATCAAATATTAATTAAGATACAAACACTTGATTATATGTCAAAAAAATATTTTTTGTATTTTTATTTTGGTTTAATTTAATTTGTTTTTACTTATTTTATTTATTTTAATTTATTTTTATTTATTTTAATTTAATTTATTTTTATTTTTTATTTTTATTTTATTTATTGTAAAAGGGGTCTCATTCCACTTCATCTTATATTTTGTAAATTGTCATTGGCTATGAGGAGAAATTATGAGATGAGTTCTTTAGAAATAATGAAAAAAATCGTGTATTTTTATATTATTTATTATAGTTTCCAAGGGATACCTGAATTGAAATATAATTTTATAAAATTTTAAATAATAAATTTTCCCTTTCCCCCGTTCATTTTGATTATTTTTAGTTTTTTTTGTCAATACCATTTCTTTTTCCCATTTTGAAAAATTTATTTATTATTTCTTTTCGGTACGTGATAAATCTGTTTTTATTTATTTTTAATAATGGTTTCTATCTGTCTGCTATTTTATTTTGATAACAGAAATATAAATAACATAAAATTCTAAAAAATCTTTATTTTATTTCTTAGATTGAGCTGTATGTATGTATGTGAGGTGACAGTAAAATTTTGATGAAATTTTTTAAAAATTATATAATAACTTTATTTAATAAAAAAAATAAATACTAAAATAAATAGAAAAAATATAATAATTTGATAATAAAAAATAAATTAGTCATGAAACTGCGGGCCCGAATTTAATGACCAGAACCCCATATTCTCGATCATCAAAAGATGAAATAAATAAACAATAAACAAAATACAGAATATAATGGTGCAAAATGAATTATATTAATTCCCTTGAAAACACATTATCAAGCGATAGATGTTCGAGTTCTGTAATTACGAAATAACAAATTAAATTTGAAGTATTTTTTTTAAATAAATATTTAGCCATATTAAAAAAAATCAATAAAACATTAACTTCAAAAATTTCGAAATCAAATTGTTTAATTTCATATGCAAGATATAAAATTCAAAAAATTACATTAATATAATATAGATTAATAATTTAAGTAATTTTACCTAGCCTAGTTGTTCGTTTGTAAAAATGAAGAAATCAATAAATTAATTAAATATAAAAATAAGATAATTAAAAAAAAAATTTAAAATATACTGGTATTTCTAGGTTGTGCTGAAATGCTAAATGTATATACTGTACCTTACTGGTTTGGATTTTTTGGCTACTTTTATCTTTTGTCAATGATCTTGAAACATTGGATCGAATAGTTGGTTCTGTAGCTCATCCATTTCTAATAATGACCGAATTAATGAATCCATTTCATTTTCAATTGTTTTTGCATCAGGTCTATTATCAGGATTATAATCCCAACATTGTTTCATTAAAGTTGCATATTCATATGGAATATACTTGTAAATTTCAGGTCTATATCCATTAATTATTGCAAGAAAAAAATCAGGCTTAGAATCAAATTTATGGTTGCTAAAAGGAATTTCACCAGTAATCACTTCCCACATTATAATACCTAAACTATACACATCTGATTTTGTTGTATAATTTTTATTATAAAAAATTTCAGGTGCAATGTATGGGAGATACCTACGACTTCTATCTAATTGTTTGTCTAATCGTTTGTTTAATTGATTGTTAACTGGCCCACTCAATCCTAAATTGCTAATTTTCTAGACATTGATTTGTGCAGAATATAAAATATTTTCCGAGTGCAAATTTCTATGTACCATTCCTTGTTCATGAATTACATTTAAACTCATTGCTATATACTCAATAATTTCATATTTTTGTAATAATGTAAGTGATTGATAATTAGCGTTTAAAAATTTTCTTAAATTAATATTGTAATAATTCAAAACTAAAATATAATCTTGAGTGATTGGATCTTTGGTTATTCCATAACATTTAGCAAGAAATTGGGCAGTACTATCAAGTGTGAAACTTAATCTTACCTATCAATTTTTTTGTAATTATGTAATTAATATTTCTGAAATACTAAACAAATATAATAAATACAATAATAATTTAACTTACTTCTTGAAGCCAATGCACATGCACGTTATTACTCTTTAAATCATTCAATCTTTTAAAAACGACCATTTGTCTTTCAGATCTTTCCAATATTTGTCTTTCAGAATTCCATTTATCATAGGACCCATCTTTCCAAATTGCACTGTAGAAATTAGACCATATTCCTTTTCCCAGATACTTGACATTTTCAAATTGATCATAACTAATCCATTCAATTACAGTATTAGGTGAAATAGTTATTTGCTGACATTCTTGAATTAGTTTGTCAATTTCATTATTCCCAGATGTCCAATTTCCAAAATTATTCTTTAAATATTTACGAATACAAAATTCGCAATATTGGATTGCTTGATGCCAATTCTGACAATTGTTGCATTGCTGTTTTTCTAAAGAGTTTGATATAATTCTTAATATATCATATTTTTCATGTAAAAAATTAAGCAAAAATTTCTTTTCATTCTTTGTGAGAGATGAATCATTTTCAATAATATCTTTCCGATATTTTTCTTGCTCAGTAATTGTTTTATAAATACTGGTGTTTAGAGAATATTTGCCTTTATCCCAAGCTTCTTTTAAGTTAACATTCCAAACAATTTTTTGAGTAGTCATTTCTAATTTCATTTAAAGTTAATATAATTAGATGAAAAATTAATTAATTAATAAATAATTTTATGTTCATTAATTTTATTTACAAATAAAAATATGATCGAAATTACCGTGGTTTGGAGAAATGGATAGAGGAGTAGAAGTTTCTTGGAGGCTTTTCATTACTAAAAATGTAAAACAAATATAAAGATAAAGAATGTAAGTCAGATAATACGCATTATAATATTAACAAATATTATTATGAATAAATACATGTAACTTCTCCCAAATTTGATGTATTAAATGAAGAGGCAATTGATACGGAATCTTTACTGAATACGTTTGTTGAAGATTGAGATTGATTATTGATATAAGCTTTTAATCGAATATCTTGATCGTCCTTAGTTTCGCCATCATAAATATTTTCTAATTTGATATTTTCGAGAGAATCAAAAATATTTTTAATAATTGGCCTTTGATTTGGATCAATTTTCCATGCACTTGAATATATGTTGACATAATCTTTTGGTGTTTCATTAATAGGAGCTTCTCTTCTACCGGAAGTAACCAAGTTATATATTTTGAAACAAGAAATATTATTAAATGGAGGCCTTCCACTTGATAACTCCCAAAAAAGGACTCCTAAACTATATATATCTGAAGTTTTATTTCTTTATATTTTGTTGGATCTCGTAAATATTCGGGATCAGTGTATGCGACCATTCCACCAGCCATAGAATTCGAATTGGTGTCTAATGGTTGAGATAATCCTAAATTGTTATCAATAGCCTTTCTTCATGAACTAAAATGTTTCTTGAATGCTATTAAAGTAAATGAATTTAGATATCTAATTTAATTATAATTCATATAATTATTTTATACATAGTATATGCTTACTAAATCTTTATGAACAATATTTTCATCATGAATACAGCGTAGACCACTTGTAATATCTTTAGCCATATTAATTATGGTTTTCCAATCAAGACTTTTGAAATTATTTCGTAAATATGTCCTCAAGTCACCGTCTTTAGCATATTGTAACACTAGGTAGTACGTCTGTGTTTTAGGATCTAAATAACATATTTTATTATTAATAAATGATGATAATATATATTTTATTTAATATGAATTTAATAAATATCATATAAATAAAATCTCTTTTACCCATACTGATCCCGTAAAAATTAATAATATTATCATGGTTATTTACGGCCATGATATTTGTTAACTGTGGTTCCAAAAAATTGTATTTAAATTTTAATTTCATCCCGAAAATATATATTGATGAAAACAATTATTTATTTTTTTACCTCTCTCACGAATTTTTCATAAAATAATTTGTCATTTTCGTACAAACTTTTTAATGTAACATGCTTTCTTAAATTTATTAAATTAGCACGATAAACTGTACCAAATGCTCCTCTTGCGATTTCTGTAATATTTTCAAAGGTGTTATAATCAAATTTTTTAATATATTTATCTTTTAAGGCACTTTCAAATGAATCTTTTTTGCTATACATTTTTTTTGGAATTAAAAATGGATTTACATATTACACAGATTTATTAAAGAAATTGTAAACACCAATGTTAATGTGTGTGATACCAATGTACCAATTGCACAAAAATTTTTAATTTTTTTAATTTTAGGTAATAAAAATAACCGGAAATGGAAAATGTCTAGAAATCAGAAGTATATTACAGTTACAGTTGAAATTAATTTTAAATCTTGGTAAATTTATGTGTATATCAATACCTTAACGGTCGAATTTTAGAAGTGAAAAAAGGTACATCAACTTTATCGACTCACGAATGGAAGAATTTATACAAGAAATTAAGTGATATATTTATTCATGCAATTATTATATTATATTATATAACAGATTATATGATTTTAATATTTTTTTTGTTCAGCTAAATTAGTTAATTTTATGAACGAAGAAAGAAACGTATGTTGGATACTAACGACCAAACTTATTAAAAAACGAAGAAATGATCTTAATGATAAAATTAAATTTGTTCAGTGAATATGGAAAGGTTATTCATCTTAAGTATGTTTGGTAGTTTGATGTACGTGCTAGTTTATTAATTTTCGAATTTATTTTATTTAATAGTTTATTTAACAGTTTATATTGAATTAACTATTTGTAAATAAATAACTAAATATAGGTGTTTTCTAAAATCAGATGTGTTCAACTGGAACATATAATGTATTATGTTATGAGGAATTAAAGTTGATAAGAATTTTTTAGAGCTTGAAGTCATAAAAACGTAAATATTTTCGAAAATTTATTTAAGTCCCAAAAACATTCGAAAATATTCGCCTCATAAAATTTCCGGATATGCTATTAATATATTATCATATATAATAATAATGTAATTTTAAAGATATAATCGTATGACATTAATCTGCAAATACGAATTACACGAACAATTTGCATAAAATCAATGTTACAAAGCAATACAAATAATATGCTAAAATAATATTTGTCATTGTCCGACTACAATAAAATAAAATAAAATAATTAAAATTTTGTTGATATATAAATTATTCTGGGGTGGGGATAGTTTTTTTTCGCATTTCACTTTTAAAAGTTGTATTGATAACCAAATGTAACTTCAATATTTGCATAATTTTTTTTTAAACTCACTGGCCCGATGTATATACTTTATTGCAAATATAAATTATTATAAATTATTACATGAGGTATATACAAACTCTACCCAACTTTAGAAACTGATTTCGAAACTAAAGTCAGGCGACGGAGTGGCCTGAAGCGTCTCCGAAGAGATACCGACGGCATTTGTGCTGGGGTTCGAATTTTTATGTATTTACTATTCTAACTTTTTACAGGATTTTAAATTTTACATTTTTCATGATTAAAGTACACCACCAGTGTATTCGGTATTTGCATAATTTCCGGCTTTTTTTTTGTCACATCGTACAAAATAAAAATTTATTTTATTTTTTTTCGCAAATCATTTTGTATATGTATTAATTATTTTTTTATGGCTTGTGGAACCACATGTAGATTCCATAATTACAAAACAAAATTTATTTTTATTTATTTTATTAAATATTGTGACCATTTTATAAAAGTTTTTATATATAAAAAACGAAATGGTGACTGTCAAAGGAACAAATTGATCATACCGCAAAGTGCAACTAGGCATAGGCACTATGATTTATTTTTCAAAAATTCACCAAATTTTTAAAACTCCATTATAAAAAAAGTTTCCCGGCAAAACTTTTCTCCAATGATAAAATATTTCCAAACGCGCACAAAGAGATTGTGACTGACCAATAAAAAAGTCTAATTTATGTTTACTTATTATCGCATTAAATTTAATAATTAAAAGTCAGCGTATATTCCATTTATCAGGGCAAGGGCATCTATACTATTTATTCTATTAATCATAAATTTTATATAATAAATTTAAAGCCCAATTAAATTTATATCCATTTAAAACTTTATATAAAGTATCAGGAAACTTTATTCTGCTGAATATAATTTCAATAGAAATGGAAAACGTGCAATACAATGAAATTCAAATAACAAAAGAAGAGAAAGAATTTCGGCAGTACATTAAATTAGCTGAAGGTGGAGATAGTGATGGACAGAATAGTCTTGGTGAATGTTATTACTACGGGATTGGAACAACAAAAGATGAAGAGAGAGCATTTCAGTGGTATTTGAACTCAGCTGAATGTGGAAATAGTAGCGGACAATATAATCTTGGTGAATGCTATAGAAATGGGATTGGAACAACAAAAGATGAAGAGAAAGCATTTCAATGGTACTTGAAATCGGCTGAAGGTGGAGATAGTGATGGACAGAATAATCTTGGTCATTGTTATAGAAATGGGATTGGGACAACAAAAGATGAAGAGAAAGCATTTCAGTGGTACATAAAATCAGCTGAATCGGGAAATAGTAGCGGACAGAATAATCTTGCAAGTTGTTATAGAAATGGTATTGGAACTACAAAGAATGAAAAGAAAGCATTTCAATGGTGCCTAATATCAGCTGAAGGCGGAAACAGTAATGGACAGAATAATCTTGGCTATTGTTATGAACATGGGATTGGAATAACAAAAGATGACGAGAAAGCATTTCATTGGTACCTGAAATCAGCTGGATGTGGAAATAGTGATTGGCAGAATAATCTTGGTTATTGTTGGGAAAATGGAATTGGAACAACAAAAGATGAAAAGAAAGCATTTCAGTGGTACATGAAATCAGCTGAAGGGGAAAATAGTAGCGGGCAAAATAATCTTGGACGTTGCTATTACTATGGGATTGGAACAACAAAATATGTTGAGAATGCATTTAAATGGTATTTGAAAGCAGCTGAAGGAGGGAATAGTAGCGGACAACATAATCTTGGCTTTTGTTATGAAAATGGTATTGGAACCATAGAAAATAAAGAGAAAGCATTTCATTGGTACATGAAATCAGCTGAATCGGGAAACAGTAACGGACAGAATAATCTTGCACGTTGTTATAAAAATGGGATTGGAACGACAAAGAATGAAGAGAAAGTATTTCAGTGGTACTTGAAATCGGCTGAAAATGGAAATATTACTGGACAGAATAATCTTGGCTATTGTTATGAAAATGGAATCGGAACAACAAAGAATGAAGAGAAAGCATTTCAGTGGTACTTGAAATCAGCTGATGGAGGGAATAGTAATGGACAACACAATCTGGGCCTTTGTTATGAAGATGGTATTGGAACTATAGAAAATAAAGAGAAAGCATTTCAGTGGTACATGAAATCAGCTGAAGGTGGAAATGGTGATGGACAGAATAGTCTTGGCTATTGTCATGAAAATGGAATTGGAACAACAAAAGATGAAAAGAAAGCATTTCAGTGGTACTTGAAATCAGCTGAAGGAGGGCATAGTAGCAGGCAAAATAATCTTGGACGTTGTTATTACCATGGGATTGGAACAACAAAATATTTTGAGAATGTATTTCATTGGTACTTGAAATCAGCTGAAGGAGGGAATAATAATGGACAATACAATCTTGGCTATTGTCATTACAGTGGAGTTGGGACAACAAAAGATGAAGTAAAAGCCTTTCAGTAGTATTTAAAATCAGCTGAAGGAGGGAATATTAATGGACAAAATAATCTTGGTTATTGTTATTGGAACTATAGAAAATAAACAGAAAGCATTTCAGTGGTACTTGAAATCAGCTAAAGGAGGGAATAGTGATGAACAGAATAATATTGGAGATTACTATAAAAATGGAATTGGAATCACAAAAGATGAAGAGGAAGCTTTTCAATGGTATTTGAAAGCAGCTGAGAAGGGAAATAGTAAAGCACAGAACAATCTTGGCTTTTGTTATGAAAATGGTATTAGAATGTCCTCCAAACACGTGTCTTTTATAAAGGAAGAAATAGAACGCCTTAAACAACAAGGTCTTATTGTATCTTCATATAGCCCTTGGACTTCACCTGCCTTGGTAGTTGGAAAAACAAATGGGAAATTAAGACTGGTGGTAGATTACCGACAATTGAACAAAGTGACTAAACCAGATACATATTCACTTCCAAAAATCTCTGATATGCTAGATGCTTTCGCTCACAGCCGATACTTTTCAACTTTAGATTTGACTTCTGGATTCTGGCAAGTGACAATGAATGCTCAGGACCAAGAGAAAACTGCCTTCAGCACTAAATTTGGAACTTATGAATTTACAGTAATGCCCTTTGGTTTAATGAATGCTCCTGCTACCTTTCAAAGGTTGATGGATAATGTGTTCTATGACATCACTTGGAATTTTGCTCTAGTTTATATGGATGACATTATCATCTATTCCAAATCCCTTGAAGATCACTGCGCTCACTTAGAACAAGTTCTACAACTTTCAATAAAAGCAGGATTAAAGTTAAATCCTGATAAGTGTGATTTCTTTAGAAAACAGATACTTTTCTTGGGACATATGGTCTCAGAAGAAGGAATAAAACCAAATCCAACTTTGGTTGAGAAAATCAAAGAATGTCCACAACCTAATACAAAACGAAAAGTAAGATCTTTTCTAAGACTTGCCTCATATTATAGGAGATTTATTAAGGATTTTTCCAAAATTGCCAAACCTCTATATGATTTGACAAAACAAAATGAAACCTTCTGCTGGACAGATACTTGCCAAAAGGCTTTTGAACATTTGAGAACCTGTTTAACTACCCAACCCATTGTAATTTATCCTGACTTTGCCAGACCTTTTATTTTACATAACGATGTCTCTGATTATGCTGTTGGAGCTGTTCTAGCTCCGGTAGATGACAACAAAAGAGAACATGTTATTGCTTATGCCAGCCGAATACTAAATGATGCCGAATGAAATTATACTGTGACCGAGAAGGAATGTCTCGCCATTATTTGGGCCACCAAGTACTTTCACCATTTTCTACAAGAACATGAATTCAGTATAGTAACAGATCATGAAGCTATACCTTGGTTAAAGAAACATAAACAACCTAATGGATAACTTGCCAGATGGATAATTCATTTGTCAGAATATGACCTTTACACTATTATTAAAAGAAAAGGAAGTGATCATACAAATGCAGATGCGCTCTCAAGATTAGAAACTAGCCCTGTAGATAACTTACTTTCTTTTTTATATTAATTCCCTTATATATATATTAAAACACACAAGTCAAATGGACTTGATAGCGTATAATGAATTTATTGATTATTTACTTAGACATAATTATCCTGATAACTCCACCCCTCAAGAAAAACAAAATTTGGCAAGAAAAGCAATACAGTATACAGTAGAGAATGGCATTTTATTTAGAAAGAATAAACAGAAACCAGAACAACCCCTTCGAGTAATTACTCTGCAGGACAGAGAGAGGATATTATACAATTTACATTCATCCCCTTTGGCAAGACATTTTGGAATAAAGAAAACAATAGAAAAGGCAATTGAAAGATATTATTGGCCTTACATGGGAAAAGATATTAAAGAATATATTTAATCATGTGATAGCTGTCAAAGATTTGGAAAAACCTCAAAAGATACAATTAATACAATCAATACCAGTAGTTCAACCTTTTTATCAAATTGGAATAGATTATGTAGGTCCTTTAAATCCTACACCTGATAGAAATAAATATATTTTAGTAGCAGTAGATTATTTCACTAAGTGGCCAGAAGCTAAAGCAGTAAAGGAAGCCACTGCAAAAGAAACAGCACAATTTTTATATGAAACAATTATTTGTTAACATGGAACTTCTTCAATAATACTTTTTGACAGAGGATTTCACTTTGTCAATGATACTATTAAATTAATGAAAGAAGAAATTGGATTTCGACACAAACTTGCTTCAGCTTATCATCCTCAGACGAATGGATTAACAGAAAGATTCAATGGAACTTTATGCAGAGCCTTTGCTAAAAGTTTACAAAATAATGAAACAAATTGGGACCAATTATTCCCTAGTATTTTATTTGCCTATAGAACTCTCAAACAAGAATCTACTCAACAAACTCCTTTTTACCTAGTACATGGAAGAGAAGCACAGTTACCAATAGATTTGAAAATCCAAGAACACGAATTAGAGCCAATTAATAATTTTGATGAATCATTGAAAAGAAGGATTAGTGTCTTAAAAGGAGTTTTCATTGATACACAGATAATGAATCTTAGGAATATCCATCATGCCCAAGAATGACAAAGAGAGCGGCAAGTGAAATTTAGAAAAGCTCACACTTATAAAATAGGAGATATAGTTTTATTATACGACTCTACTAAACAAAATCTTCATGGAGATAAATTTTCCATAAGATGGACAGGACCCTTTTGGATTGACAAAATTTTAAAAAGTAGTACATACTTAATTCGTGATAAATTAAGAGTAGTAAAACAGAGACCAGTTCATGTGGAAAGATTAAAACATTATAAACAAAGGTACCTTGTGGAACCACACGTAATAATTACCTCCAATTTAGCATAAAATTAATTTAGTGAAAATCCTTGAAATTAGTATATATTGTAGATTGATACTATAAGTAATTTTAGTGCGAAATAAAATGGAATTACAATTATCAGATACTCAACAACAAAAGTTATTCGAATTATACCGAATCCTCCAAGTTCCTCCAAATGAAATAAATATTCAAATGAGCGCTGGAAAAATTCAAGTAAAGTGTAATGAGATCGAAACCACCTTGTTAGTCTCCATCTTTAACAAGAAAAGAAATATTGAATTATTTGTAAACGAAGCATATGATGCAGATATTGACTTTGATATGACTGTCAAAGATGAAGAAGATTTAACTAAACTTCTACAATATGTTTCTGATCCTCATATGGCAAATGGACAGAAAATATTAGCATATTCAAAGATTTGGGAAAAATGTAACCAAAGAGTAAAAGAGAAAGAAACTTCTCTTTTAACAATAAAAAGAAAACTTGAATCTCTTACAAATAAAAATAGCAGAAGACTTATGAGAATTACAAAAGGAGCTCATAAAGTTGTAGAAATAATGGAAAATTTCTTTCCGAAAAAATTGGAATTAATAACACCTACCTGGTTACAACATGTTAAAAAGGAAGATTTTGAAAGTTTCCTGGTACAAACTCAACTCAAATATAGAAAAGGAATCGAGTATCTCGCAGGAGCTCGAAATTAAAGGAAGAAATGTTGTGACACCTTGAATTAATATTTATTAATATTTATTATTATTTAACTATATATTTATTCTTATATGTATTACCTTTGAATTTATAAATAGAGTAGATCAGTAGTACAGATTAGTAAGTACTACATTTGAAGGATTATCATTATGAAATTACCTAGGTATATACACAGGTTCGATACCTAGGGAAATACTCAGATAAATACTTTCAAAGATAAAGGAAATTGTATTGTTTAGAAAGAACCAATCTAGAGAAAGAAATGGTAAAATAGTCTGCAACACAGGAAGTGTCTGAGAAGATATAAATACAGGTCCTTTTTGATTGAGTTCGAAAGTAAGTTCGAAGTTCAGAGTTCAGTGAGATAGTTTTCCTTTAATTTATACAGTCCTCTAAATTTCTTCAATTCTTAATCTTTTAAATTCTTATTCTATTTTATTTCTTAAATTTCTTTATATTATTTATCTTTATTTATTATCTTTATATATATATTATCCTGAATTATTATTTAATAAAGTTATTATTTTATTGGAACATTATATATTTTATTGTCATTTAAACTTTTTACATATATGCTTTGCACAAGTAATACAAACTAACTTGGCATGTAAAAACCCCCGTTACAATAAAGAACTCACTCACCTTAGTCTCTCTTACCTAACTTTGTAATTTGCTGTGGATTGATCAAGAGGATCTCCCGAAGCAGCACGATATTACTTAACTTGTAGGATAGTTTTTGTTAGAAAAGATTCTCTAACCTTCAGAACATTGTCATAAAGGGCACGCGACAATATGTATACTTAAAAAATACTTAAAATATAATTAAAATATTATTGAAATATTATTAAAATAAATTAAAATATACTTAAAATAAACTTAATTATATTTATAAAATAAAAAATTATTTAAAATATTATTATTTTATACTTAAAATATATTAAAATATACTTAAAAAATACTTAATTTAGGTAATAAGTAAGCATGTTTTAGGTATATACTTAAAACATACTTAATTTTAAATATGTTTTAATAATATTTTAAGTATATTTTAAATATATACCTAAAACATACTTACTCATTACCTAAATTAAGTATTTTTTAAGTATGTTTTAAGTATATTTTAAAATATTTTAAGTATAAAATAATAATATTTTAAGTAATTTTTTATATACTTAAAAAATATTTAAAAAATACTTAATAAAATATATTTTAAATATATTTTAAGTATATTTTAAATATCGTTATTTTTATAGGAATATATTTTGTTCAAATTTGTCATTTTTTTGTAAATTGAATTCTAGAAACTAAATCTTTAGATGAAATTTATAAAAAAATAGTAGATGTTGTAACATTAATTGAGAAAAAAAATGGAAGAAATGTAATAATACCAAATTTTCACTTGTCANAAATATATTCCTATAAAAATAACGATATTTAAAATATACTTAAAATATATTTAAAATATATTTTATTAAGTATTTTTTAAATATTTTTTAAGTATATAAAAAATTACTTAAAATATTATTATTTTATACTTAAAATATATTAAAATATACTTAAAAAATACTTAATTTAGGTAATAAGTAAGCATGTTTTAGGTATATACTTAAAACATACTTAATTTTAAATATGTTTTAATAATATTTTAAGTATATTTTAAATATATACCTAAAACATACTTACTCATTACCTAAATTAAGTATTTTTTAAGTATGTTTTAAGTATATTTTAAAATATTTTAAGTATAAAATAATAATATTTTAAGTAATTTTTTATATACTTAAAAAATATTTAAAAAATACTTAATAAAATATATTTTAAATATATTTTAAGTATATTTTAAATATCGTTATTTTTATAGGAATATATTTTGTTCAAATTTGTCATTTTTTTGTAAATTGAATTCTAGAAACTAAATCTTTAGATGAAATTTATAAAAAAATAGTAGATGTTGTAACATTAATTGAGAAAAAAAATGGAAGAAATGTAATAATACCAAATTTTCACTTGTCACTTCATTTAAGTACATGTTCATACTATACGTGTTGCCCAAATCCCAAATAATTTGGGATTTGGGACGCCAAAATGCACAAATTACTAGTATTTGGGATTTGGGATTTGGGATTTCGGTAAAAAATACTAATTATAATTTGGAATTTGGGATTTGGGATTTCGGCATTTGGGATTTCGACATTTGGATTTTGAATTTGGGCGGCAGGTATAGTTCATATGATTTTGGTCTATTATATACTTTTTGGTGCTTTTTATTTGAAAGAATGAATGGAATACTTGGTAAATTAATATATTTTAACTATTTTTTAATTATTTTTTGACTATTTTTTGATTATTTTTTGATTATTTTTTACTTATTTTTTTCTAATTTTTTGCTTATTAGGTTCGCTGCCCAATAGTCATCAGCAAATTGAACTAGAGCTAATGCGTCAATTAATCAATGACAATAGAATAAATGAGATGATATATACTGAAAATAATATAAAAGGTTTAGAAATTTTTAATACTCATCAACCTGTTGGATCTCTTTCAGAAATGGATCAATTTGGTTATAATAAAACAAGAAGATTCTAAATGTATTTGAGAACAATTCAAGAATCAACTATTTCTGGAAAAGAACCATTTCTGGGTGAAATGTTGAAACTATTTTCAAAAAATATTCCACTTTCGGCAGATAGAATCACTAGACGAATGGAAAAAAATAGAACAGTTTTATCATGAATAGAATTCTGGTTGATGGCTAAATTTACTAAGATTTATTAAATATAGGTAGTGGTGGGATCCATTTAAGACCTATCCGGATTGGTGCTTTGGTATATGGATGATTTTTTCAGATAAATGGATATCCGTTCAGATCTGCTAATTATCTAAGCAGATCTGATTTTAAATATTTTTAAAAAAAAATTTCAAATTAAATCAGTTGGAACGGATAGAAGTGAATATATTCAGGTATGCATGTTTTTAGATTATTATTATTTAATTTTATTTAATTAAAAAAAAATAAATTAAAATAAAAAAAAAATATTTATTTTAAGATATAAAATCGGTTAGATGGATAGATAGATGGATGGATAGATGGATGACAAAGATAGAAGTAGACGTATTCGGGTATGTGGTTTTATATTTTATTATTTAATTTTATTTAATTAAAAAAAAATAAAAAAAAATTTATTTTAGGAATATAAAATTGGTTAGATAGATAGCGGGCGAAGGTATTTATTTTTATTTTATTTTCTTTAATAAAAAAAGAAAAAATGATACTTATTTCTTCTCTCCTTTAGGAAAACAGAATCAGTTGGGTGTGTCGAAGAATCTATTTTATTTTTTTTTTATAAAAAGAAAACGATACTTACCTCATACAGAATCGATTGGGCAGCGAAGGTATCTATTTTTATTTATATTTTTTTAAAATTAAAAAAAAGAAAAAATGATATTTACCTCTTCTTTCCTTTAGGAAAATGGAATTGGTTCAGTTGGGTGAACATATGATGGCGAAAAATCTATTTTTATTTTTTTAAAAAAAAATAAAAAAATAAAAAAAAAATGATACATATCTCTTCTCTTCCTTAGAAATATAGAATCGATTGGACAAATCATCAGGAATTAAATATAAACGTTCTAGTGCGTCTAAAATACACCGATCTATAGCGTCCTACGAACACCACCTACGTTCATATAGCGTATTAAATATGCCGTTCTAGTGCGTTCTCCGAACGCTTCGTATATATAGCGTACTAGAACGCACCGTTCTAGTGCGTTCTCCGAACGTTTTGTATATATAGCGTACTAGAACGTACCGTTCTAGTGCGTTCTTCAAACGTTTCGTATATATAGCGTACTAGAACGCACCGTTCTAGTGCGTTCTCC